>CAAKMY010034765.1:0-11125 GCA_901111285.1 Corrigiola litoralis | reverse complement strand
TAAAAGTGGGAAAACCAACAGACAAGTAGTAGGAGTTTCACTTATATCATAATGGAAACTTAAATGTGTTAATTTAAAATATAATTAAACCATGACAGTTATAGAAGTCGAAAAGCCTATAATGAAGATAATGTCCTTTGAATTACTATCTAAGATTTGAAGGTTAATAAACGGAGGTTGAACTTGGTGGATATATAGCTTTATGGGGAATGCAAGGAGTCTTTTCGTTTGATTTCAATTTAATGGCTTAATAAATAAGGGCCACGTGTCCTCAACTTAGAAGATCTTAGGTGTATAAGATAATAGTATAGATATGAGCAATTTACCCAATCATAACATAACTATATTGCATAACTTAATGAGATCACTCGTGTTATTTCTTAAAAATAATTTTTTTATCCAGACAATAGTAATAAGTATGTTAGTTTTAATTGAAACGATTAGATTGGTGTCAATAAACTATAATTACAGAAGATCACGCAGAATAATAACTAGATCCATGTAAATAAGACTTTTTTTTTATCATTAGTATACATGTATAAGAAACTTCTCATGTAATAGCATCAATAAAAGTGTATTGAAATCACTAACAATTAAAAAAAAAAACTAAAATGAAAATTTATAGCCGAGTAAGCTAAACAATAGTCATGCATGTTTAAATTATAGAGATCCAAACATTTTCCCTTAATCTTCTTCGAGCTTTTGTTGGCGAGGATAAGGCAGTTGAGGAAGTCCCGGAGGAAAAGGAAGACCTGGAGGAAGAGGAAAGGGAAAAGGGAAAGGAGGGCCAGGTAATGCTGGAGGGAAAGGAAAAGGAAATGGAGGAGAAGGTTGAGCATCATAACCACACATCCCGTACAAACATGGTCTACCAATAGGGCATCTATTCAAACATCTACCACAATGAAAAGGATTGAGATTGACATTAATACATACTCCCCTACAACATTTCCATGTGAATGGGCATCGAATGCCACAAAGACCGCAATTTAGGACATCAGATGTAACATCTACGCAACGATTCATGCAACATAATGTTTGGGGTGGGAATTGCCCGAATGAACATATCCATGGCCTATCCCAACACCCTCGATGAACTTGTGCTTGCACTCTTGGATTCGTCACTCTCTTGAGCCATGTCGAAGAGGTTGTGTTGAGATTGTCGATGACATCCAATCTTGCTGCCTCATTGACTTTCGGCATAAGTGATAATATAAAGACGCAAAGAGCATACATAAAATGCCTCATAATTTTTGAGTTGTAGTAATGTTGTGCATCTCTACCTTAGAAAGAAATCTTTGCATGGATTATATTGACAAGCTATTAATGAGATCAAAAGTGCGTTCATGTTTTCCTTACATGGATTAATGCTTAGTTCTCGTGGATGTGGAGATGAATATAAAGTTCAACACAACTAAATTTCATTATTTGAATGAGAATGTCACGTTGCTTTATGTGCGTATAAGTCATGAGGTACGGAGTCGAAGTACTTGGCTTTAACCACCAAAATATGATTTTGTTTAGAGACCAACTGTAACGCATGACATGAAGAAACTCTTTCTTGTTCCTCCACACAATATTGGTTAGGTGTAAGAAGTTTTTGGTCGGCAAAAGTATCGTTAAGAAAAAGTAAATGCGAAGTGTTAACAACATTTTTGTCATAGGCACATATAAGATTTTTTCTTAATCATAAGCACAATCGACATCTATTTATCTTGACTTACAAATAGTCTATAGTATAGTCTATATACAAACCAAAACGATAGTGTTTATATAAGATGTGAACAACTTCATGTAAATATTGAACTGTAGCTACGTTAGCTTGAAATTAAAAATGAAAAAAATCTAGATTAAAAAAATTGATTGACACTTTGGTGATTAATCACCAAGAAGGGCAAGGTAGAGTGTTACCTCCTTGGTGACTATAATGATTAATCTATAGTTGCGCTAATATAAGTGTAGTACTTGGATATAAATAAAATTCCTTATTTGATATCTCCTACTGCGAACCTTTGACAAATATAAGTATTATATTTAGGATCAAATTAAATTAACAAGATGTTTTTTTTTTTTTTCAATCCAATAACAATGTTCATCTATAACATTGGTTGGTCATATGAAACATATTTGTATATCATAAATTTAGATTAGAAGAAGATACATATAATCGAAGAAGATACATATAATCAACACCGTTTGTGAAGTGATAAATTACAGTCTTTTTAGTTACTTATTGCTTAATAAATATTAAAATATTGTTATGAAAGTATTACAATGTATGTCGATGAGTCTATAAATGAGAAGGATATGGATAAGTTTTAATTTGAAATAAGCGTGTGGATGCTCTAATTAGTGCTCTTATTGTATATTTCATTATCTCATGGCATGTAATTTGTGGTTTCAGAGGCTATGTTCTAACCGAACTTTGATCAGAGTCCACACACCAATTGAATTAACTGAAAACTCTTAGCTCTGTAGACTGAACGCAGGTGAATACGGAGAACTTTTAGATGGCCTTTTGACCTGGACCAACTTTACACTGAAGTCATAGCCATGTTGAAGACTTGAAGTGATTCAAGGCCTAGAAATTGATTGGAATATCCCTCTTTTTGTTTTTTTTCGTTTTCGCTCGAACACTCTGCAGATTTTGATTATGCTAAATTAATGAGAAGTAAATGTCTCCAACAATGAACTCTAGTTTGCATGGGAATATTTGACGATCTAGAAGTCTTAACTCCCTAAGTAATGATGTATGCCTGTAACACTTACTTAGCTAACCAAAGCTCTAAAGTAAAGAACCAACAAAGTCATTTAAGTCTTAACCCTAAATTTAATTTCTGACTTCATTTCAGTCAGATCATGTATCTGAAGCCCTAACAACAACAATCCTTTCCAAGGTTGTTGACAACAATAGTGTTTCAAATGAGCATCATCCCTTGTTGATGACGATAATGACAACAATGATGGCTGAAAGTTATAATAAAACAACGGACGTTCAAGACTTTGACAAAGGCTGCCCTCTTAAGAATGATCTGAACAGCTCAAGGGCTGCTCTTGGCTTGAATAGTGGCACTTCATGCCCTGCCCCCCTCACCGTTGCAAATGTCAGCCCCTCGTAAACCTCTGTCCACCCTCCAACCTTTGTAGAAACACCAGAAATTAAGTCACTATAAGTAATGCGTAAAGGTTTAATACTAAGGAGTAAGACACTAGCTTAGTTACTAACCTGTTTCTTGACATACCAAGGGTACCATGGGACTTTTATTTGCAACTTTAATTGTCCAAGAGCGAACCTTGTAGCTGTGACTGGTACTACGGAGTCAACATCCCCACTGACCAAATATATAATAAATGTTTGAGGGAACGTACAAAAATCTGAGCTTATATGGTAATATACTTACCAACCAGATACATCTAAAGCAAGGAAATCTGTTGCTAACCTGAAAACCCATATTCTCAAACCGGCCTTCATCAGTTGACGATAAATTGGAAGAATGGAGGCATCAGTATCGTTCCAGTTCCTATTCAAAACTTCACTGCATACACAATGTATGAGAGGTCACATAACATCTTACAAGAAAGAAATGATCGCTTAATTTATTTCCTTTGATACTTTAGTAGTGTTTGCTGAAAAACAAATGGATGAACTCACCTGCACGCAGTCCATTTGTAAGGAATCTTAGTGGTATTAGCATGGAGGGCCTTCTGCACATCTGGTCTATTGTAGTACCTCTCAGCATGCTTCTCAGTGCATGGATCATACCCAGAGAACTTTCGGAAAACCTGACATAAAAAACAATTGAAAAACTATGGGTAAAAGGACTTCACTAGCTCAACTCAACTTTCAGATATCGGCCTAAATGGCAATGCCAATATACCTGATGAGGAAGGTGAGGCAACTTCATGCTCCGATGGGTCGGACCAGTGTTACTACCATCAGAGTTATTACAAGGCGGTGCATAGATGTTGTATTGATCAATATTGCCAAATTCTTTATCCATAGCATAACTATATAGAGATTCACACTCGTCAGAATTCTTCTGCCGGTGAAAATCACAAGTGTTAATTAGTTGATGGAATGTAGCATCTGAGATCATGGCATGACTCCACCAATATGTCACAGTTCCTAAGTTATCATAGTAGTTGTCCGTAACTGCATTTCCTACCTGTACATATGTAAAAAGAAAGTGACTAGAAGTCTAGGACATATAATTTGAAAGTTAGAATCGGATGATGATACAAGCATGCATCTTACCATAATCCCTTTAAGATTTAGACGGTGCTTAGAGATTGCATTATAGGCCAGAATTTCTCGAGCCAACTGAGGGACATAATGTCCTGCATAGCTCTCACCAGTTATGTATATTTCCCGTTGCTTATACCGTGGGAAGCGATCCATCCAATGTATCAGAAATTCTAGAGAGTCCTTGGCTGCATAAATGCAAAGGTAACAGATAGTTTGTTAGATTGCAGATACACATAGCATATTACACATTTGAGACTTGAGACTCCTTACTCAGGTTAGTCATGAGAAAATACACAAAGGTACTAATCATGAACTTTCATTCAAGATTATCGATTTTGGTGATTAGCAAATTTGACTCTATAGAACAGTATATATCAGTGTACAAGTGATCATAAACAAAGTTGACTTAGAACTCTAATCTAAGATAGAATAACGTTAACCATATTAAAAGACAACCAGCCAAATAAAAGTGAAATTATGGTTAATCACCCAAGAGAAGAACAAAAAAGGACACAACAGTTTAGCCCGTGTACAAAGTACAAAGATCTTTAAACTAAAACGAATAGGAACCAATGAAATAGTCATTTGCTCAATGATTACCGACGAAATGACAATATGAGTCTATGACAGAGCAAGAGCATAAACTCCTACATCAAGTATGTTATGTCAGATGGGTCCCTTAATCAGTGTGCCTTTCAAAGGTGGTGTCGGCATTGGGCGCATAGAGAGTGGCTTAGGAAAAGACGGTATAGTGGAACTGTAGCATACTAGTTTATTCATCAGTATGAAAAGAGCCCGTAAAATTACACATGTGAATTAAATCATCAACATCATAATTTTGTTAGGGGTCGATCAAGGGCCTCTTAAGGCTCTAATCATTTGAGATAGCCCCCTTTTCCTGTTATAGAAATTTAAGAAAAACAAATTTTATCACTCCTATTATTAGAATAAAATATTTACTCCTTTTTATTCCAAAGAGAGTAACATATAAGGAAACAGATGCGTATTGAAACCCTCATTTTGGGTACCACCAATTAGGCTAGTCGACATTTGTAGATTTACTCTCTTTTGTGAATATAAAGATGACGTATTCACTACATTGCAAATGTATGTCTATATAATTAGCTAATGTATGCTCATCTAAGTAAGTAGGTTTAATAGCCGTTTAAGAACTGACCATTGTTTAGCGTCAAAAACATGAACAATGATAGAGCATCATTGGGTGGTACTCGAAGTTCTAGCTAATTTGCTCCTGTAATCAGACGAGTAGTAGTACTATTGCTAATGTGAACACCAATCCATTTTCTTGAAATGGTTGCAAGAGTACTCCAAGCAGAATATCAATATAAAATGTAGGACAGTCATAGAGAATTGGAGTGTACTATATTACCAGTGCGACGATCACCAGTGTCATAGATATCAGAAGACTTGTTGGTGTAAGAGAAGCCAACACCAGCTGGTGTTTCGAGAAAGAGGAGGTTTGCAGCCACATTCCATGAGAACTTGTTAAGGTACAATCCTGACGCTGACTTGTTTATCCTAAATGGCCCAATCTCTTCGGATGCACCATAAGCCACTGACGAGCACCCGGGGCCTATTTGTTTGTTATGATCAGTCACAAGTCACAACAGAAACAAGAGAAACTATTAAAACAAAACTTCTCATTCTGCAATTGAAATCATTGCTTAACACATTATGTGCACGGGCCCTAATTCTAACAACTCTTTCCTCAGCTAAGAAACAAAATACTGCATATGGTAAGCAAAAAAGGATTGCAAATGTCATTCAAGAAGATGATGATCTAACGGCCAAAATTTTACCATGACCACATAGTATTTTACTTTCATTTTTTGGAGTTCATGTCCCACACCGGTTACTTTCTTGCAAGATGTCAACACCTTATGTTGCATGATGGTGACATACTCTCGTGAAACAAGTATCCTTTACTCTTTAGAGTGCGGTATTTGTGAAATGATATAATTTCTTTTTTTTTTTTTTGGTACTAGAATAGAGGTGAAATGATATAATTATTAATGTAATTATATGTTTCAGCATAATTCACAAACAAGCACCAGTCGACAAACCAAAACGGTTCTGTTTAACATAGGAATAAAGTTTCCTTTACTGTTTAGTAACGCTAAAAAACACCTTTTATGTTCTCTGATAAGATTTATAGAGAATACTCTCACTAATTTTTTCCACTTGTTGTTATCACATTTCGAGGAGAATATGTGACCATCATTTTAGTACTACAAATAATTCGTTAAAAATTATGAAACTCATATGGTTAGATTTTAATAAATAAATACTTTTATAGTATCAAACTTATTTAATATTTAACTATATACTCCATATTGAGAGAGATCTAGAAATCGAAGCTCAATCTCAATAAGTGAGAAATACAAGAATATATATTCCGATGATCAAAAGGAACTGACCGTCTCTTTTATTATTATGTACCAATGTTCCAATTTTGCTTGAAATATACTACTGTTAGTTGCTTTGAGATAATATACAATAAATTTTTCTATGTTTCCTTATTAATTAGCAGAATGAATAAAAGATAATCCATTATTCATTTGCATGTAATTCTGCAAACATCTACATATGCACATATTACTCCACTTTGTTAAGGTCCTCCAAGCAAATTCTATCATAGAAAAGTAAGGTTTAAGCCGATGGTCGGCCTAACTTGTAAAAGAATTATAAGCTTTGTCAAGGTTTCTAGCTCTCACCCCTATTCAAAAAAAAGTTTCTTTCACCCAAACCCAATACATCTTGAAGAATTTTTTTGCATGAGAAATTTGCAAATGCTAGAGATGGTTATAATCATAATTCAGAACAATGTAAGCATAAGGAATCAATTTTTTTTTTTTTTATATGAATAAGGAATCATTATTAAGTGAGGCATCACAACAATATGCTAATGCCAGAAATGTCTTAATGGCAGATTGTGCTAATACGCGTAGTTCACCCAAAAGTATGGGCCGAAACTTCATAGCCAGAAACCAAAAAACAAATATATATAAACATAAAGCGAAGCACTCTTCCTTTAATTCTAGCAATTAAACACTACTCGTGCTAGCCTTTAAAGTAAGCATTGGCCAGTCTATTTATTGATATGAACATCCAACCAATTGATTGAATGTTTGGTCCACGAGTCAACTACACCTCCTGTCGAAAATTAATATGAAAAAAATGAAACACATCCATATGTCTGTATCTTTGGCAAAAAAGAACGTAAACTGGCAGGTTACAGAAGCTTCACCTATACTATCTCCTGTCATTTCTTTCAGAAGGCCACTCTATAAAACCTTGAACCTATCATGAGTACTGAGTAGTAGACTAGGTCAGGGACGAATTTATATGACCCAATGATTCCCTTTCAGTAGTCTTAACGTACTCTTATAATGACCCATCATTAGTCGAATGAAGATATGTAGACATATATCTCAAACAAGTACACTTAACAATAAGGAATAGCTTAAGTGATCAGAGTTCATTTTTTCCATTATTAATTAAGTTGCGGACTCGATGTTCATTTGTAACTTTGTGAGCACTTTCGACCAAAAAAATTATGTCAGGAATCAAAGTGCACAGATTAGACGGATGGTTGTTCCAACTAAGCTAGAAGTAACAAGGCCTAAACGACTTCAAGATAGATCAGACTCTCCAGAATAGTATTCACAAACTTAGCTCGCTACTTCTATATGCCACTACCCAACGAGGTGGGCTACTAGTACTATGTATCTACCAACGAAGCTAAAGCTAGAAAAGAGAACATCCAGTGGAATGAATTATGATTGTCCCATTATTAAGTCCTTGAATAATTAATGATTAACTAACCAAAATGTTTTGCATTTTTTTTTATTAAAATTCACACCATATCAACTAGAAATATAAATACTCAAGATAAATAAAGTTGATGTAACTAATGCTTTTTTACTTAAGAAATTAAATACTATAATAACTTAACTGTGGCAATATGACATAGCAGCTATGAGCCTATTATGAGTAGCTATGTTGATGCATTAATAAGCAAAGCTAAGAGAGCTAATAGGGTTGCCACTCAGAAGAGTATCATACGGCAAAGGCCTCATTTATGAAGGCCTGATTTTTGGTTGCTCAGCAAGCATTGATTTTGTCTGGTCTTAACATGCAAGTTTAATGCAGAGAGAGGTCTGGAAAGAAAGTGAACATAGTTTTCTGGACACACTACTTCTCCCGCAGTGGTTAGGTCATAAGTCATTTCCCGTGATGCATAGAGATTGCAGTGATGTAGGCAACACAAACAAGAAGGATAAACAAAAATAATGGATACCCATAACCCATTATTATTCATATATCAGTACTAGACTGATTAGGTTGAGTAAACTTCTGGGGAAATAAATGAGGCTAAGGGAGGCCAATCTGAAAAGATCTATCGAAACCGAATGCTAAGCTTTCTTGTCTTGAATGGCATTTATGTGTAAGCCGGTCTAGCTAATCGGGAATACAAGATACTCCTCACTTTACCCCAAGGTTCATAATAGTAGGAAAGATACTTCCCCAAGGTCCCCCCCGGTTGATACAAGAAGCTAGTGCCCACTACCCAGGGACTTGGAATTTAGCCACTTAGGATAATACATATGCTGTTGGAGATATGGTTAACTTTCTCTACAGAAAGTAGTATGTTACATTATATGCAGGAATGGTAGCTAATGTATCAAGATTACGCAATATTTATCCTAGCAAAATAGTTACGTAAGTTGTAACTGATTTTGGTAATTTAATTTACTTTCTATACATGACATGACAAGAAAGCATGTCGGCATACACATGTAGCTCAGCTAGGCTACAGTAGTCTTTTGCAACACGTTTATTGTTTTGAACTAACATATATACTGTCAAAATTCAAAGCCAGTAGTAATAGAAACTTCCTACTTCTATCTATTAGAGAAAGATAACTAGAATACGATTTTCAACTTAAGGGAACCGGAACATTATTTGTTTACTGGTTAACAAACAAAGTTTAACTAATTTGAGAGTCAAATTAAAATTGAAAAAATCAGTGTGGTCACTGGTCAGTGTAGAACTACGAAGATTGAAGAACATGATGGATTGATGGGTGATGAGTACTGATGAGTGATGAGTGATGAGTGATGAGTGATGAATACTGAACATAAAAACTTTCTTTAAAAAAAAAAAATCCATGCCATTATTAGTGGTCAACGCTTCACCCTTACGGCTGTCCTAAACCCCACGTACGCCCCAAAAATAAGGGAGCCCTCACCCCTCGGCACTCCCCCCACAATAAAAATCATAAATAGAAATGGAACTGAGAAATATAATCCTTTGATTATCTTAAAATCTTACATTCTTATACTTCTGCATGAGAATAAATTTCCAGTCGGCAACAAAAAAAAAAAAAAAAAAATGCAAACAAGCAAGTCTTTTATCCAGCGCTACTACTGCCTACTCCCAAATTACTATATTTCAAAATGTAAATATATGAAGTATCAAATTTGTATATTTTAACATAGGATTATCTTATGTTTTAACAAAAGAAAAACATACAAATTCAAAATTCTAGCATGAAAACATTAGGCAACCAAGTATACAAGGAACCAACTTCTGTTTTATTCCAACTACAAGCCACTTATACCCATATACAAAGTTTTCCTTGTACTCTCCAACAATGGTATATCCCTCAATATTATTACAAATGATAGGGGAGAAAACAAACAAAACAGCAAAGCATGCACACTCACTTAGGGAGAGGGATTCATTTTACTAGTGCTTAGATTACTGATGGGAGTTGGAAACTCATAAATAGTATGTCATTAATAATATCTATGTACTACTTGTGTTCTAAGAATGTTGCGCAATCTAAGCGAAGGAAAGATATATGTATATAGAAGAGAGAAGAGAGAAATGACCTCCATTAAGCCACACTACCAAGGGCTTGCTCAAAGGATTGGAAACAGCTTCAGTAAGCCAGTAAAAGAGTGCTCTTCCAGCAACTTGATTAACCGTGACATAGCCTGAAAACTGCTGAAAAGCGACTTTTGGTTGGCCAGGCAATGATATAATGCGATCTCTTTCTTCTTCTTCTGTTACTCTATGACTAAACCCAACAACTAGAAGACCATATAGTATAATGAGTAACAAAAGCATCTCATTTTTCGCCATGATCATCATCACCACTACTCGCTTGTTAGAGAAACACAAGCATTAACCCAAGAGGAATAAACAAAAAAGAGGGAAAAAGAATTTATGTATACACCCCTTTGTCTTTTACGTTTCTAGAGGAGATATGAAGCGTGTGCCAATAAATAGTGGGCATAGGACTTGAAAACTAAGTAAAAAGACAATTTTAATCCTTTGACTTCCTGGTTTTCTTTGTTGCTACTTGAGCGTGAAATAGACTACTTTTACCTTGCTGGGATCAGACGTCAATTTATGTCTCATAGCTAGGAATTTACAGTTTAATTTTAAGTAATTATCATAACATCTTCCAAAGAGCCGTCCTTTTCATATTTTGTCTATGTTTGGCAAGATAAGGCCACTGAAATGGAACTGAGCTGAACTGAATGGAGCTGAACTGAACTGAACTGATCTGAATATAACTGAATGGAGCTAAAAAAACTGACTTGAATTGAATGGAGCTGAACTGAACTAAATGTAACTGAATTAAATTGAAGATATACTTTACATTACTATTTTTAGTGATTTTTTATTATTTGTCATAATATATCATTTGTTGTTATAATAATACGGATTTTCTCTAAAATACCCCTGTGGTATAGCAAAAAAGTCAGATTGCCCCTGTGTTTTTTCAAAAAAGTCAGAATGCCCCTAAGGTCGGTTTTTCGACCTAAATTGCCCTTAATGAGCAAC
>CAAKMY010034764.1:0-20452 GCA_901111285.1 Corrigiola litoralis | reverse complement strand
CACCGTTGAGAAGGGATTTGTTAACCAGAATAAGTGCAGACAAGAACAATATAGTGACTCAATCAATGTCCGCAACGACACTGGAGGAATCTAAGGTTGCATGTGCTTTAATTCTACTAGAGGAGAACACATAAATTTTGCAGCTTCCCAAATAGATTGAGCCTCTACTACATGAATTAAGTGATGTTGTACCTGACGAGATCCCTGCTACTCTGCCCCCAATGCGTGATATTCAACATTGCATTGATTTTGTTCCTGGAGCTGTCATTCCTAATAAAGCTGCCTACCGAATGAGTCCCAAGGAGCACGAAGAACTCCAACGACAAGTTGCCGAACTCTTGCAAAAAGGGGTAGTACGTGAAAGTATAAGCCCATGTGTTGTACCTGCACTTTTTGTTCCCAAGAAAGACGGATCGTGGTGTATGTGCATTGATAGTCGTGATGTCAACCGAATCATGATCAAGTATCGTTTTCCCATTCCTCGCCTTGATGACCTACTAGATCAATTGCATGATGCTGTTGTCTTTTCCGAAATTGATCTACGAAGTGGATATCATCAAATCCGGATGCGACCTGGAGATGAATGGAAAACTGCATTCAAGACAAGAGATAGACTCTATGAGTGGATGGGCATGCCATTTGGACTCTCAAATGCTCCGAGCACTTTTATGCGACTAATGAATTAGGTATTTTGACCTTTCATTGGAAAGTTTGTTGTTTATTTAGACGATATCTTGGTTTTCAGTAGAAATTGTGAGGAACACTTGGAGCATCTTCATCAAATATTTGTAGTCCTTCGAGAGCAAAACTTATATGCGGATCTTAATAAATGTCACTATCTTACCTACAAAGTGGTATTCCTTGGATATGTTGTATCGAGCAATGGGATCGAGATGTATTCAAGCAAGGTCGAGGCAATTATAAGTTGTCCTACCCCTCAAACAATCCATGATGTTCACAGTTTTCATGTATTGACATCCTTCTATCGCCGATTTGTTAAGAACTTCAGCAGCATTGCCGCCTCTATCACTGAAGTATTGAAGAAAGAGAAGTTTGAGTGGACCCCAGCCGCTCAACAAAGCTTTGAAGAAATGAATAAGGTGATCACAGAAGCGCCAGTTCTTGCCTTACCTGACTTTCATAAGGTCTTTGAAGTTGATTGTGATGCTTCTGGAGTTGGCATAGGTGTTGTCCTAAGTCAAGAAGGTCGGCCTATTGCTTTCTTTAGCGAGAAGTTAAATGAATCAAGGCGTAAATATTCCACATATGAAAATGAATTTTATGCCATTGTACGTGCCTTAGACCATTGGAGTCATTACTTGCTCGGAAAAGAGTTTTTACTCTATTTTGATCACGAATCACTGAAGTATCTTCATAGCCAACAGAAGCTCCAATGTCGTCATGCTAAATGGAGTGAGTTTCTGTCACCATTCCACTATGTTCTTAAGCACAAGTCAGGTACTCAAAACAAAGTTGATGATGCCTTGAGTAGACAACATGCCTTACTTTCCACTCTTCAAGTGAAGGTCCTTGGTTTTGAAGCTCTCAAGGATTTGTATGAAGACGATGAAGATTTTGGAGAACTATGGAATAAATGTGCCCACAACCCTCATCGACAATTTCATCGTCAAGATGGTTACTTATTCAAAGGTAATCAATTATGTATACCCAAATGTTCTTTGCGTGAGATGATATTGATTGAGAGTCATTCAAGGGGTCTTAATGGTAACTTTGGTCGTGATAAGACCTTGGAAATTGTCGCGGAGCACTTCTATTGGCCACATATGGTTAACGACATTGATCGATATGTGAAAAGATGCAAGATATGTCATATTGCGAAGGCTTGAGGACAAAACACTGGTCTCTATATACCACTTCCTGTTCTTCAAGCGCCATGGGAAGATGTGAGCATAGATTTTGTTGTGGGATTGCCTCGAACACAACAAAATAAAGACTCTATCATGGTTGTTGTTGATCGATTTTCAAAGATGGCTCATTTTATTGCATGCAACAAAACCAATGATGCTACTCAAGTTGCAGATCTTTATTTCCGAGAGGTCGTGCGTCTCCATGGAATTCTAAAGACAATCACTTGTAATCGAGATGTCAAGTTCATGAGCCACTTTTGGCGAACCTTATGGCGCAAGCTAGAAACACAACTCCAATTCAACTCAGCACCGCACCCACAAACCGATGGTCAAACTGAAGTCGTGAACCGAACGCTTGGTAATTTGTTGAGGAGTTTAGTGAGCAAGAATCTTGGACAATGGGATTTGACGCTGACTCAAGCAGAATTCCCCTACAAATGTTCACCAAGTCAAACCACATGTCATACTCCTTTCAAGATTGTGTATGGCAAGAACCCGACAACACCTGTAGATCTTACTCCTGTACCTACACCGAATCACTTTAGTAGTGATGCTGATGAACGAGCAAAGGAAATCAAGAAGTTGCATGAGAAAGTTTGGGAGAAGATTACAAGGCAAAATGAGAAGTATCAACAACAAGCCAATAAGTTTCGTAAACCCGCTGCTCTCAAGGAAGGAGATATGGTATGGATCCACTTGAGAAAGGAAAAATTCCCTCGCGGTGCACATGGAAAGCTGAATCTGAGAGCTGATGGACTGTTCAAGGTACTTGAAAGAATTGGAGAGAATGCTTAAAATATTGAACTCCCCGGAGAATACAATGTTTCCGCTACCTTCAATATTGCTGATTTGTCCCCATACTTTGATGATGAAGAAGAATCAAGACTCGAGGTCGAGTCTTCTCCAACAGGGGGAGCCTGACAAAGGTAGACAAAACGTGGGTTGTAGCCACCCTCTACCTCATAGTAGCCCAAGCTACTAAAAGACTTTCAGTACACAACAACCAAATTTGGAGACGTTGGCAAACACCGAAGTCCAACTCTTCGGCACCGTCCACGACAAACCTTTAATATGCAGTTGTAATAGTAGTTTCAATAAGCCTATAAATAGGCACCCTTTTGTAACCGTATGGGCATCAACTTTTGCATACAAATCAAACAAACACTTTGAGTGTTATTTCAGGTTGAGTTAATCTCCCTCCCCTTGGTGGTGTGTCTGTATCCAAGGTTACTCCATCTAATCCTAGTGGTGTGTCTGTATCTAGGAACAGAGACGAGTCTGTATCGTCGGTACGGCCAACCGGCGTGGTGTTTTAGGCCAAATTATCCTACCCCCACCCAGCCCGGTGTCAAACTGGTATCAGAGCTCAGGAACACAATTCCATAGAGGCAAATTCTACTTGAGTCAGTGTCAAATCCCATAGTCGAAGATTCTTGCTCACTAAACTCCTCAACAAATTACCAAGTGTTCGGTGCACAGCTACAGTTTGACCATCAGTTTGTGGGTGCGCTGCTAAGCTAAATTGGTGTTGTGTTCCTGAGCTTTGATACCACTGTTGGGTCACGCCGACCCTATTCCCCAGGACTGAGCTAAGTTGGAAATTTGGTAGAGATAAATTTAATGTGAAAATATAAAAGACAATCAAGACACAATGATTTACGTGGTTCGGCAAAACCGCCTACGTCCACCAGCAACCCGACAAGTATATAATTTATTATCTCCAAGGTGAAAAATACAATAAGGAAAATATATCAAGAGAATTTAACACTCCCCCACCCAATTTGTGAGACCCACAAATAACCCCTTTCTCAATACCCGGACTCCCACTCTAAGCCAAGAGTATCCCACTATTTTTGTATACCCAAAAATAGTATAACCCGAGCCCTACCAGAGAAAAGACACTGGAAGAATAATACCCCAAATTCTCTCACCCACTCTCTTATACTCCGTTTGTATAACTTGAGCGTGTGAGAAAACCTTCAACTTACTACCCCTTTTATAACACAAGTTCACTGAATGAACTTACCAACCTCCGTAGTGTGAAATTGTCAAAGCAATAGTAGAGCTTCCGGCTTCATTTAATGCAACGTAGAAACTCAACTTTGTCACCGCACGTTTATTATGCTACACATATTATCAATGAATGTTGCAGATATATGTCGGTAGACCATAAGGACTTGGTGTCATCCCAAAAAAGGATAAGGGACCCATAACATTCTCCACCCCCCGATAATTTTTGGAGACACCACCTAAAACACATATCCTCCACCTTACTGAACTATATTACTTTTCCTTGTTGCCAAGACCACCAAACTTAATTTGGAATTTCATGTAGAGAAGTGAGATCTCGTCCCTTCTATACCAACAAACCATTTTCCCTTTCCGAAGTCTCTTGTAGGTTGCCTCTTCCACCTACCCTGACTTCATTACCGAAAAACTATTTCCTTTTCCATACACTTGTCATACCTCGTCTCGGTATCACGGTTGCACCCATCAACTTATACAAGCTCCCGATCTGTGCTCTCTTCATCACCACAAGCGTATTACTTTGGATCTCCATGCCTCCACCATAACCAGTGAACCTATGTCCTTCCGAGTCCAATCTTGAAAGTGAAATTAAATTTTTCCTCAGCCCCGGCACATACAACACCTCTGCCAGAGTTTTCACAATCCCATCATGCATCCGGTCATGGACCTTCCTAACTCCCTCCACCTGAGAAGTTGACTTGTTACCCATCTTCACATATGTATCATCACATTTATCATAATCTCGGAACCATGATTTATGTGAACATATGTGATGAGTAGCACCGCTATCAAGAATCCATTCTCCATGATGATCAAGACTCATCTGAGCTGAAAATACCTCACTTTCGCAAATTCCCGCCTTGGGCTCCTCACCATAGTTAGTGTCACCCCCTTGTCTGTCACCTGGATCTCTCCAGTCCTTCTTCTTGGATATACAATCCTTTTTCTTATGACCCTTCTTGCCACAAGACCAACAAACAAGCTCCTTCCCATTCTGGAATTTCGAATGGTTCTTGGATGATCCCTTTGACCGCCATTTAACAGGCTGACCAGAATTTTCTACCATGCCATTTCCATTTTATGTTCCTGTCTTCCGCAACTCAGTGGCTATCAGCGCGGTCACCCCATCATCCAACTTTAGCTCTTCCTTCGAACAGCTTAACGTCAAGACTAGGCTGTCATAACTTTCTGGTAACGTGCACAACAAGGTCACAGCCTTGTCTTCATCATCTAACCGAACATCAATGCTCTCAAGTTGACTTATGATAACATTGAATTCATTTAGATGATCAGACACTTTCGTGCCTTCCGCCATCCTCAGGGTGTACAGCCTCCGCTTCAAGAGTATCCGATTCACCAGAGCCTTAGTTTGATATAAACTTTCAAGTCTCTTCCACATTCCTTCCGCCGTCTTCTCATCCTTCACATTAAACATAATGTGGTAGTATAGACATAGTCGAATTGTAGAAGCAGCTCTAGTATCGAGCTCCTCCCACACAAATCAGATAACTTCTTCGTCTTTTGCCAATCCGCATCAGACATATTATCGGGCTTCTTCTCCTGACCAAGCATGGCTTTGTGTTGTCCAAGCTGTATAAAGACATCACGGACTTTGAGTTTCCATAACTCAAAATTCTTTTTCCCATCAAACCTTTCCACCTCGAAACGACCGCCGAGTACTTTCTCCATATTTTCACTCCTCTAAAAAATCACCAACACCTTCCTTTCAGGAGCACCAAGCTCAGGAGCCTTAGCTCTGATACCACTGTAGTAGCGCATGGGCCAATATGGCTTGGTCTATTTTCATATATCTACATTAGAGAGTCATTAAGAACACCTAGTTTTGCCAGAGACCGTCTATTTTTGTTATAAAAATAGACCAAGCCATATTGGCCCAATAAAGGCATATAAATCTACAACTAATTTGGGCTTGTAAGAAACTTAAGAAAATTTACCTAGTAAAGTGTTGGTCTACTTTTATTATAGAACAACATATTTTGAGTTGGATAAAGTCATGATATATACGTCCTTATTCAAAGTTGGACTTTTGGAAACCCTTATCCAGATTTGTCTTAATTAATAAGGCGTACGGGTTAGATAGTATGTAATTAGGATTTTCCAAGTACATTGGCATAGCTAACTATGGTATTGATTTAATTGAGGGTAGAATTATATTCCTCTCCACCATGCGAACCAAACTAAAATTGTTTTAATCCCTAAGGCCAATAAGCATAAGTCTATGTCTAAGTTTAAACCCATTGGTTTATGTAGTGTTTCATAAAATTGGATGTCTAAAGTTCTATGCAACGGCCGAATAAGCTTACTTCCTTATGGTGTGTATTTCAATAAAGTAATTTTACCTCGGGTAGGCTCGACAATGCTCTTATTGCTATTGAATTGAAGCCTTTCAGTGTATGGAAACTCAGAAGGTAAGGAAAAAAGTGTATGTGGCTCTTAAACCTTATATGAGTAAAACTTACGTTCAAGTCGAACGATTCTTCTTGTGTTATGTTGAAGTTTGGTTATTCTATATCATAGGTGGAGTCTCTTATGCGGTATTTTAGAAGTGTGTCATTCTCAATCCTTGTTAATAGAGTTAGTTCTCTTACTTTTGGTCCCAAAAGAGAACTTCGTCAGGGAGACAATTTTTCACCTTGTCCCTTATTATGTGTAAATGCATCGAGCTATTGTATAAAATAGTGGTAAGAAATGACTTGTACAGATGGTGTATTGCTCATGTTTCCCCCGCTATAAGCTACTTATTTGTCATAGATGATGGCATTAAGTTCTTCAATCGGTAACGTCACTCATCGAAGAACACATTGCATATTTGTAAGAGTGTGCGAGTGTGGGGAGAGGGGTAGAGGTGATTCGCGGGTGCGGGAGAGGGGGCTGCTTTGTGGCAGGGGAAGGGGAAGAAGGGAGGGTGACAATTGAGGTGAGATAGAAAAGTGGATTTGAAATTAGTTTTTTTTTTTTTCAAATATGTAAAATGACATGCTTTGCCCTTTGTTGTACATAAAACTTGTTGTATGGTTCTTATTGTGCACATGCTATATGCGCAGTCATATACATGTGCATAATTAGTAAGTCTAACAAACACATGACCATCACTCTAAGTACAAACAACACATGAACACTCACAAATAATCCTTAAACACGTTGAGTACACATCTACTTTTCATAACGAAGGATCAAGCGCGATCACTCACAACCAAGAAGCAAAGTGCGCCCAAGCAAACCACATTACCTTTTGTCTCCTGAAGGCCATTTTCAAAGTTTATTGCTTTAGACCGTCTTATATCAACTTATGTGTGCTTAGATATAACTAACAAACTAGTTCTTGGCCCGTGCGATGCACGGTAGTGTTATAGATTATACTAATATCAAATAATATTTTGATACAATTATTATAGACTCATTGATAAATGATAATGATGGTATAATTTTTTTTAACTCACGAATAAAATAGGAGGCAATATGATTGAAAGATCACAGAGCACGAAACTATTTATAAGATGAAGTTTCTTTTATTAGTTATTTAAAAATCAATTAGTAACAATTGTATAAGTGTAAACATTCAATTTATGTTTTTTATTTCTTTTTTTTTTTCGTTGAGCTTCTCTTTTGTGGCCGTACGTAGGTATTTGATGTTAATTACAATATCTCAATCTATGTGATTATTTTACACTACTGTAATTTTCTTCATTTTAACATGAATAAAAGCATGAATAATATGTTATTATTTTCTTGTTTGGTATTTGACAGAAATGAAAAAACTGTAAAACTTTTTAATGGTAATTGTAATGATTAATATAAATTTATCGTTACATGATTAAATAAGTAAAATGATATTATTCATTGTTTATTATTCATTATTGCTATGAAAGTGTGGTAATTATTGTTATGAATGTCCTTTTTTTTTTTACTTTACTATATGGGTACATTTAATATACTAATACATGGGTCCCATTTATACATGTAAGCGGTGATTGGACGCCAAGTAGCATCCCATGTGGCAGCCTCCTGTTATCACAACGCCTTTTAATAGATTTACTAGTGTTAGAGCCCGACGATGCTCGGGATGTTGTAAATTTCCTTTTTGTTAGTTTTCGGTTTCATTTTCCAGTCATCAAACTTTCTAAGAAAAAATATACATTTTTTTGTTGGATTTCAATAGAGATCATTAAATTTCTGAGAAAGATAAAGATATTATTAAAGTAATTAGTAAAGTATTAATTATCTTTTCAGGTTAATTAAAATATATTCTATCATTTATGAATAATGCTAAATGACAATTAAGATATTATAAGTATGTCAAAATAATGATAAATGCTTGATGACATGGCGTTATATGGTGACATGATGACGTGACTCTATACCGTTACAATAACGCCTTTTAACAACATGTTATAGATTATAGATTATATATTATGGATTATAGATTATAGATTATAGATATTGCATATTCAAGTTATCACCTTTTTTTATTTACATCTAATACAATCAATTCTATCTAACTATTTAGGATGCTTAACCATGATCTTACGTACGTTCCATTATTGCATGCTTTTTGATGATTTACTATGTTAAAAGTCTATTAGTAAAGCTAAATGCAATCAACAAGCAAAATACACCTCTACTAAGCCATATCTTGTACACTTTACTCCTGAATTCTAATATTTGATAGGCATATCATATGAGTCATCCATGAAATTCTCTCGTGGCGACATTGCTTCAAATGGTGGCTGGTTGCCCACATTGCGACTTATATCTCATGTACATTATTAGGTCTTAATCTAGACCGAAAGACACATGATTATCGAGGCACCACAAGCTCTCGGTGGCGACTCATCCGAGCACATAACCAAAAGGCACAAACAACCTCCTGATGTAGGCCTCACTGCATGTGAGCCAGACTGGTCTCGTGTCATCACTAGTGATGCGCGTCACCATTAATGACGCTGACCTACTTGCTTCTTTCCTTTGCACTGGCTCGTTGCGAGTCAAGCTTCCACCTCCGCGATCTGGAATTGTGCCACATGACTATTATGGAAACTAATTCGAAGAACTGGTTAAGGGTCCCTAACCCTTATAGAATCCGCACCTAAGCGGTGCCTGTCCAGCGTCGTTCGTTCCCTAAACAGGACGGTAAAAAGTTCCTTGGGGATCCCAAGCCACGAGGCGCTCATAGAGGAGAGTTCGTTAGGGACGCCTAGTAATTTCTATATATTAGAAATCTAGAGAATAAGAATTGAAAATAGCCATTATATAAATTAACGTACTTTTTAAAATTCATGCATCATTATTGACATGTCATGCATTGAATTCTCTTGTTTATGACAAGAGGCTAGAAACGACCCAGTCATATATCCAGGAATATATAAACTATAGTTGGTGAAAACGTAATTTATAATACTTGATGAATATATATTTCATACTTGATGAATATAAAAACACTAAGGTGGGTGAATGTCTGCTCTAAATTATGTATTTTAAGATTGATAGTTATATAAAACATATAAAATTACGCAAATATTTATTTTTTTTAGAGGAGAAATTGTGTCCGGCTGCCGCATACAAAAATTAGGTGAGGCTGTTGTCTAGAATAAGCAGTTATGTGTCTGTAAAAAACAAAAATATGTGTGAAATAGGCATTTGTGTAACTTAAAATAAAAATAAGGTGCAACATTTTTCACAATAAGCAATTATGTGTATGAGAGTAACAAAAATGTGTTTGAAATATGCATTTGTCTGTCTCAGAATAATTAATTATGTCTGGAATAAGCACCTATGTGTCTTAGAATAACAAAAATAAATTGGAACAAAAATGTCTGGAATAAACATTATTGTGTCTAGAATAAAACATAAACTGCCTCAAACTAGAGAAAAAAAATGTATGCAATACACACCTGCGTGTCTAACGAAAAATGTATCTTATAACAAACATATCTGGAATAGACAAAATTTGTATATAATAATCCAAAAGTATGACATTTTTTATACTGGTGAATATAATGTATTATGCATATTATTGTTTAAATGAAATTAAAAGTGGGTTACCAACTTTCCATATCTGTTATAGCCCATGGAAGAAAAATATGACTTAGTAAGTCATAAAATCATTTCCTTAACGCATTAAAAAGTAAAAAATAGTTTACACTAAATTCTTCAACTTGGAAGATGTAACCAAACTATGTTTGATTATGAATTCTTCTCTTACGGCTCAACCAGTGCCCAAAACTTATGTGTACTCCTTTATGGCATTATTACCTCCTCCCGCCCTTTCTCAAAGAAAATGAATACTGATAAAAATACAAAAATGCAATCCTATCTCTACTGGCTATTTTAAAAAAAAAACCTTCAAATCGTGCAATATAATGGTCCTAATTGTCTATCAAACCTTTGCAACACTTCAAGTCGTGTGCATAGAGGCTAGTCCATAATCGCGAGCAAGTTGCTTCTATATGCATGTCCTTGGAGCTGGACGCATGGAAGTAAAAGTAGCTTGTAAAGAATTATAATCCCTCTTCTATTCTTCAGACGATCGATTTGCATATTCCTGAACCAGTGCCCCAAATAGCGAGGGCCTCTCGAGGAGACGAGATGGTGAATCGAATTCTTTGACCCAACCTGTCAAGCATAAATAGAGAATTCCTTAAACTGTATTCTAAATTGCTAATAAACTTCCTAGGCTTGGACCCAGCATGAACAAGTCAGTAGCAAAATCTATACTCCCTCCGTCCTTTAAAGATTGTCAACTTTTCAAAANNNAATTAGGGAGCACAATTTATTTCCTTATCTTCTTCTTAAATGCAATATTGTTTCCCAAAAAAAATGATCACTAACACCAAAATCTTATAATATATGATAATAAAAGCAAGTTTGGTGGGAGAAATTTATTAGTTAACAAAAAAGAAGATGTTAATTTGGAAAGTGAATTAACAATGTATTTATAGCTCCTTAACCTTGACGGTTTTTGTGGACGGACTATAATAGAAAATTTGTCAATCTTTAGAGAACGGAGGGAGTACAAGGTATCAGTTTGAATGTAATTGTTGTAAAGAAACAGGTGTTAATTAGAGGCATAAGATATGGTAAAGACGACTTGTATCTACAGCATCTCATGTTACTCAACATCAAAAGCTAATGTACATGTTCATTACTGCAAAAAGAAATTTCTGTTGTTACATCCCAACTTTATATTAGAGGATATGATCTCTTTCCATATCTCATGATCTCATATCCTCTAATACTCTTTTCATATCGCATGATCTCATATCCTCTAATACTTTAGTTGTGGGCTTTCTCTGAACTGTTCTGACTTAGCCTACTAGTGAAACTGAAAACTGTAGTCATAGGCAAAATTAGCTCAGATTTCAGGGTTTACAGAAAACCACACCCTGGATTAGTCCTGTCTATAAGGTGAACTTTTTTTTCATCTTTACACACCAGGCTCTAAACGTTTTCACCAATTTATCAAATACAGCTAACTTCTACTTCCATAATCTTTCTCCCATCCCGTCACATCAAGAGTTTCCTGGCTCACATAATATCCTCAAATCCCAGATACATACGCAAGCATACTCCATGACAATTACTCCAGCTCAAATTTATAGCACCAATCATGCTAGTTGAGTCAGGAGCTCGTTAAATACAAATATCGTTATGGAAACGAAAGAGAGTTACCTGCATCAATGACCAGCACTCTGTCGCAGTCCATGACAGTAGGTATCCTGTGAGCAATAGTGATTATAGTACAATCAGTGAAGTCCTCTCTAATAATCTTCTGAATTGTAGCATCTGTTTGAGAATCAACAGAAGCTGTTGCTTCGTCCATGAACAAAATACGGCTTTTCTTCAGCAAAACTCTCCCTAAGCACATAAGCTGTCTTTGACCAACACTCCAATTTTCTCCTCCATCGACCACTATATAAATAAAAGAATCAGCAACTGAGTATATATAAGCACTGCAGGATCTTATATAAGTAGAGGAAATGGTAAGAAACCTGGGGCATCAAGCTTTTCTGGCTTGGCAGCAACAACATCTTTAAGTTGGCAGCGCTCCAGGCTCTACAAACACAGTACAATCTTTCAGCTTTGTTTGATCATTCCAAGTTACGCTACCATGTTTTAACAAGACTTCACTGCCACATGGAACCCCCTAAAATCAAAAGGTGACTACCGCCAACAATTATGTGTTTACACATGAACACATTGGTAAGAACAGTTTTGGGCGTGGGCCGCGTGGCTGCTAAACTTCTATAAGGCTAAACATGTTAACCAAAGACAAGCCAGAGACAAATTGTAACGTGCTGCTTGCAGCATATACACTTGCCAATCGCCATAGAGAGGCATGATGCTAACTCAATAGAGGCTAACAGACATTAGACAGTAATCTTAAGTTATTCTAAGGTGGTACTTCAACCGACCAATAATTTATGTTTAGGGTGAAATAAGTGATATGCAAGGCATCTTTGATCATATAAAAGAGATTTTAATCATGACTGATGCCCCCAGATCAATATTCAAACCAAAAGGAACATATTGTTATAGTCCCTTCTGAAATGACGATATCAAGATCGATGGACTTTGAGAACAAAGGAAAGGTACTATTGGACGGAAATCACCTACCTTCCAGATCTCTTCATCAGAATACAGGCCAAGGGGATCCACATTGCCTCTTACTGTTCCTTGAAAAAGTACTGGCTCCTGTGGAATGATCCCAAAGCGAGACCTTAGATCCTGGAGCCCCATCTTGCAAATATCGACACCATCAATAATTATCTTCCCTCCACTAGGCTCCACAAGCCTAAATAAAACTTGAATAAGCGTGGACTTTCCGCTCCCTGTGCGGCCAACAACTCCTATCTTCTCACCTCCTCTTATGGCAAGTGTGATTCCTTTGAGGACTAGCGGGGTGTTTGACCGATATCTCACCTGCTCATCAGCAGAGCATCTTGATCAATACCCAGAAAACAGGATTTCATAACTTAAATTCACAACTAGAAAAGAAAAAAGAAAAAAAAGTTGATTAAAGAGCTTGAAAACCTACTTGGACGTCCTTCAATTCGATGTTACCATGAGTTGGCCAGTTTGGTGATGGTAAGTACTCTTTGACCTGCCATGCAGCTTCAAAAGGGATATTGATAAACTGCTTTATCCTCTCAACTGACACCATTTTATTCTCAACACTGCAAGTCATGTATATAGTCCAAAACAGCACGCTGTTGAGAGGTAGCCCATAGGAAAGAGACAGGCCCACATACTCTGCAGCATATTCAAATTTTACCAATCAGTTTTTCCTAATATCATAAATATGAAACTCAAAACTGAATCACTTTGCAAAAACAAGGTTAATTTCTTGTTTCATAAGTTGACAAAATGGAGTGTATTCTACATTGATGACCAGTACCTGGTTTAATAATACTGCTGGGCAAGACAATCATGAAGAAAGTCGAAACGCAGAGGAACACACTGCCAAGGAATTCTAAACGGAAACCTAACCACTCGTTTGATCCAGTGGTATAGAAATCCATCTTCAGGTTCATGTTAACCCTATCAATATTTTGGTCACAGAACATGGCTTGCCTCCTAAAGCATCGAATTGTCATAACACCAGAAACAGTTTCCGAGAAGTGATGGATGACAGGGGCTTTTGTGATGGAACTTAAACGAGTCAGCTCACGTGAGTTGGCAAGGTAGTAACCCTGCAGCAGGAACATTTAGATTGAGGCCAGATATATATGATTTAAGAGAAGGGGATAGGAGGATTTCACTACTCAATAGATGGACCTTAGAAAGTGAGATACGTACCCGGTACCAGAGATTCACCCACACCAGCGGAATTAAGAGGAAGACTGTAGGCCAAGCATAAACGCACGTAACCACAACGATGCTGACCAAATTGAAATACATCACAATTGTCATGCCCAAGAAAAAAGGAATCATGAAATCAATGTTGGTTTGATCTGTTGATGCCTGTAATGGAAGTAAAAATCAGACCAAAGGCGTAAGGATGCAGTTGGTACTGTAAACTAGAAACAGTAAGATACATAATGCTGATGATACTGTAAATGCTTACACGGTTCAGAATTCTTCCGGATGGTGTAGTATCAAAAAATGACATGGGTGCGTGGAGGATGCTGTTAAGTATCTGAATGAAGAAGCTTTGAGCAGTTTTAAGTCCCAAAAATGCGACAAGGTAAGATCTCCCGGCCACAAAGAGACAGGATATAGTTCCAATAATCGTGTAGACGACCATGAATAAGACAGGAGCAAAATTACGATCAGCTGAAGTCGCATATGCTAGCCAGAAATCAGTACACATTGTTGTGCCAACCCAGATGAGAGAAATAAGTACCACTGAAGCCACTCCCCACCAGCCGTAAGCTTGCGTAGAGTATTGCTTGTACACATCTGCGCTAACCTGTCCAGTTTCTCTCTCCTCATCTCCGATAAGCTTGGATGTAGCCTTTTGGGAGTTGACTTTTTCAAGAGTTTTCTTCTCAGACTTGATTCTTTCTAGTGTTCTGTTTTCACTTAGCGGAGACTTCGGTGTTTCCTCAGAGTTCTCCTCAGATGGTTGTGTGCTCATTTCTACAAGGTCCATGGAGGATTCATAGGCATCTACAAGGGCACCAAAATCCAAGCCTGCTTCTAGAAGCTCATTGTATTTTCCAGATTGTACAATCATTCCATCTCGCATGACCTGAACAATTCACACATCTCATAATTATCAACGAAGTCATAAGAAAGCACTGCACTGGGATACGTCTCAAGAACCTCAAATTAAAAAAAAAAATTGATATGACTCGAGATATTAGGGGAACCTCTACTAGCTGTGTTTTTTACAAGGTTGGCAGCACTGCAGCAGAATGCAAATTAACCACCTGGTGTATGTAATGTTTGTCACATAAACTAGACAACTACAATAATTGGTGCAAACATTGAAGTAATTTCATCCTTAAATTTGAAATACCCAAAACCATGACCAAAACTTGTCTGAAAAACATTATAACGCTTCTCACCTAGTGACAAAAACACATTATTCGCGATAAGAATCATGAATATAAGGTTGATAGATTTCCAACAATAAGTTGCACTTACAAATATGTGATCAGCATTGTGCAAGAAGTCAACTTGATGTGTTACAAGCAGAACAGTTTTGTCTTTCAGTGCTCCCCTTACACATTCCTGCAATTACAGAGACAGGCAAATGAAGACATTGACATACATTTCGTAATCAATATCAGCAGCTTTATCCAAAGACAAAATTCAGCGGAAGTCAATATAGAGCCAACATTTGTAGGATATTGAAGAAATATATATGTTGAACTAGCGGACCTTGAATATTTCTGAACCAGTATGGGCATCGACGGCACTGAAAACATCATCTAAAAAGTATATATCAGAATCCTGATATATTGCTCTAGCAAGTTGTATTCTTTGCTTCTGTCCACCACTTAAGTTAATGCCACGTTCTCCTATCTCAGTCTGATCACCAAAATCCATAATTTCCAGGTCTTTTTCCAAGCTACAAACTCTAAGCACTTCCTTGTATTTCTCTCTGATCATTGGCTGACCAAATAGAATGTTTTCTTGAATTGTTGCATTTTGTATCCATGATGTCTGGGCCACATATGCACTGGAACCACAAACTCTCACCTGCAAAAGGAAAAACTCATTCTATCAGATCTTAGAGGAAGAAGTAACCCTTTAACATAATGGTCTGTTCACCAGTTCAACAAACTAATTGCCTCAAAAGGAGTTGGCGAATATTAATACACACAAATAAGCAACTTAATGGTTTCTTTTAGTGACTATGTTGCTTGATGCTCACTTCCATCAACAGTATGATCATGGATAATTGGAAGCTGCACAACAGTGATTTAACCGAATAGCACCAGTATGATCATACCTTTCCAGAGATTTTCTTCATTTCACCAAGAATGGCGGCCAGTAGTGAAGACTTTCCAGAGCCCACAGTCCCAACAATGGCGGCGAGCTGCCCTTTCTTGACCTCAAGATTCAACCCTTTCAAGGTTTCTTGAGTACCCTCATCATCCCATGAGAAGTTTCCTTGTCTCACCTCCACTGCAATATTACCTTGACACCCATCATCTCTCTCCACTGACCCTTCATCCAATTCAGGGCTCATCAGGTAACCATCCAATCTTCCAAGTGAAACCATTGCCTGTGATATTTGAATCAGAGACTGAGGAAAGTTCCGGATTGGGTCCTGCAGGATCTTCATAATTGTAGTAGCGGTGAATACCGTACCTGCATCAAGATTTACCCCCGTCCAAATTGCAACCCCAAACAGAAGTACAGAAAGCAGAACGGGAGAGCTCCACAGCAGAGTCATGCTTTCAGCAAGTGTATATGTAAACTTGGACAGCCATCCAAACTCAAGCGCCCGAAAAGATTGGATCCTTTTCTGAAAATAATCCTCCCAGGCTTGAAACTTTATGACCCTCATATTATTTATCATCTCATTCATTGCTTTCAGCCTTGAATCTTTGTTTCTCATTAGTTGATACTGGTAGATGTTGCTCCTCT
This sequence comes from Corrigiola litoralis, assembly GCA_901111285.1. NCBI lineage: Eukaryota > Viridiplantae > Streptophyta > Magnoliopsida > Caryophyllales > Caryophyllaceae > Corrigiola > Corrigiola litoralis. The sequence continues at coordinate 3,995 of CAAKMY010034764.1, read as the reverse complement.
TGGTACGGAACATCACAAAAACCAGTGTAGCAATAACTCCAGCGAGTGCTGCAAACGTTGAAACACCCATATAATAATATAACAAGGCCAACGCAGTAAAAACTTGCACTGGCATAAGCCATACGTTATGCAACTGACTTATCAGATCACCCAGTTGCTGAGCATCAACAGCCATGTAATTCACTATCTGACCAACCCCATGATCCTGCCTCGAAGAACATGATAGCTTAAGCCCCTTTCTATACAATGCAGTTATTAGGGTAGACCTGATCTGCAAACCAACTCTTTGAGTATGGAAATTGAAATGATGGGTACTTAGGACCTCAATTATTTTGGAAATTAGTAAGGTCAATACAAGGTAATACCCTTCATTAGGGGAACTTCCCATGCCAGAGGTAAAATTTACAAAGCTTTGAATAAGAACTGGACCAACATACATCACCACAACCTTTATCACTGCCAGAGCCCCAGTGTAAACCAAGGGCTGCCAAAAACACTTCAACAAGGTTTTTGCAACCGGGTACTTGGTAGACTCACCGGACTTTGGCCATTTCGACTCAAAGACCTCGGACAGTCTCTCAGCTTGATGATCATGGGGAAGCTTAGGGACATCTTCAACCTTTAATGGGGTTGTGTACCCTTTATCTATCACAGGGTTCATCCAAAGCCATGTAAGTTTAGAAAACAAATTAGCCTTGCCATAATCAGAGACATTAAGATCATCGACAAGTTCGTGCAAATGTGTTCTTCCATTCAGACCATCCTCAGGCTCTATGATCACAATGATGCCAGACGAACCTTGAGAGGCAACTATCAGTAGAAAAACAGAAAACGGAAGACTAACCAAAGACAAAATATCATCCATTCTAATGGATTCATCCAAATCCTCCTGAGTCGAAACTAATCGGGTCACAGCCGAAATACTGAACAGAAGCACAAGCACAAAGTGGACAATCCAATAAACTCGAAGGGACAGAGGATGAGTGATGGCATGAAATCTTTGCTCATGAGCAACAAGTACCACAATGGCTATCTGGGTTAAGGCTTGAGCTATCCTAAATATAGCCTCTATCTGTTTCCATGATGTTTGGCTTCCTCCATTACCCATGAAAACAAATATGCTCAAGACAACATATGCTACAGCTAGTAAGGCAGCTGAAATCAAGGAAAATCTGAACCATAATGTGATTTTGACAGGCAGCTCATGGCTTTCCAAAAGAGGTTTGTTCACTGAGGAACTACTTGGATTGCTCCTACTAAACAACTTGGAGATAAGCTTTTGAGCAACAAACAATGTCAAGATCAACAGGAAGAGAAAGTCAATGGATGAAAACACAAGTCTTTGAGGACATGGGGAGAGGAATATGAATCTCAACCATTGTATAACTGTCATAACAGCATCAGCTGATGGATCAATGACTTGATCAGAAGCTGAACATTTGAGAGTTGTAAGCCAAGAGTCTGAAGACATTTTCATCTCATACCAACTTGGGTTTGAGAAGAATGCCATTTTGAGCTACTCTTTACTTCCTGGAATGACAAACAAACAAACCAATAAATATGTATCAAAGAATATTCATTCTGTAATATGTAAGTTGCAGGAATATAGCAGATACTACAAAGCAGAGCTAAAAGTCACCTTTCTTAGTACATGGAAGTGATCAGGTTTGATAACTTTGAGGTTGGTACACAGACACAGGCTTTTAGCATAAAGCTCAAGTTAGTGTGAAATGAGTAGGCTAGATATGTTTGGCTGTAATCAAAGTGTAAACTCATAGGAAGTATGCTTTGTGAACATGAACATTGTCTAGCACATCATTACATTTGCTGCCTAAAGTGCGGTCTCTCTCTGTCATTCAATCAACGACCTATTTAATATGATATGAACAAAAATATGTCCTCGTGGTGCACGCAATCTTGTGCGCATTTCCCACTTATTTTCGAAGACTTTTATATGTGTCTGTGCTTCATGCACTCCACTTCACCACTAGTATTAGTTTGTAAGCGAGTGCAAACGAGTGCAATGGTTTAGTCCCAATGCTAGCAACTTTTATATTATCATTACGTGTGAAAGGTCCAAAAATTTCTTTTCTACTGTTGTCAAAAAACAAATATCTTTTTTATAAGTTATTTGCCCTTTTTACAAAGACATAACAATCTTTTTATAAAAGTATTGCGTCTCCATTAATGTTACGTATTCTCACAACGTATCTAAAGAGTTTTTTTTAGTACATATCTAAAGAGTGAAATATGCATATAGTGAACAAGTGATTGAAAAACCTATTATCTAGTTGACTTTTTTACGATGCAATTTCATTCGTATGAGGATAGATTTATGATGATAGGAAAATTATTAATAATTCCACGATGTAAGCATGTATATCATACTATTATTTTTCATAAGCTTCCGTCAATTCCCTTCTAATTTGCAATATTGTGTTGACCTTCATAGCGTCTCTCTAATATACGAAAAAGTTTTATTAAAAAATAAACGTGAGTTGTTTGACCTTGATTTCCTTAGAATATTATTGGAACTAGAGATTTAATTCTATAAACACTTAGATTGAATTATTAGACATGAGTTCTTAATGAAAAAAAAGTGTGAGTTTAGAAAAGAAAAGAATTAACCTTGATTATTTGTTGTGAGCTATTAAAATATTTAATCATTTTCAAATTTTAAACCTCATGTTTTTATTTTAACACAAAGTCATATACTGTATCATAACTACTACTAGTAAAGTAATAATCATATGGAGTACCATTTTTCACACATGTATTACTGTTAAAATCTGACATATAGGCTATAGCCACTTACTGGCCATTATAATTTCGTCTAGAATCCTGGGGCATCAAATACAGAAGTACTTTTAGTTTATTGAATCTCAGGCCTGTCAATTACAGCAGTGGTCCAATTGTTTTGATTGATCTGTCGGGGCACCCAATGTTCTTATCTGCCTATCTTTTAAGGTCAGTGTTTCATGAAACGAGGACTACTAAATGCTAATGATAGTTCAGCCTGGGGCATTTCATTGCATGAGGTCCACGAGGACCTTCTAGAAGGTTTCGGCCTCCAGCGTACATTCGGTGTACACAATCTTTTAGTGTTCTTCGTTTTAGACTGGAGTCATTGGCAACATTTTTACCCAAATGTCAATGACTCTCACGTGGGAGAAAAATAGATGAAAAGCTAAAATCAAATAAGTGTTGCAACACTCATCCATAGAATGTCTTAATGGGAAACGGCAAATTATTTCATGGACCCGAGTGCAAGAACCCGTATACACCCCCTTTCTTATTCATGGTCTCAAACAGAAAATAGAATATGAAAGCACGGCACCCGTGCTACCCAGTCAAACCAATTTCTTTCACCCATTTTTCCTCACCTCTCTCACCACTTTCTCTCTCCTCTTCACTACTCACCTCTTTCACCCACTTTCTCTCTCCTCTTTACCGCCATCGCCGATGATTGTCCCTTCTACTTATTTTCTCTCTCTTCTCGCCGGAGATTACTACTCTCCCTCATTTTCTCTCTCCTCTCGCCGGAAAATGCCGCATCATTTATAAAAATCATTTTCTTCCTCTTCACCCTCCCGTCGCAGCACCACCACGAGATCTCCCACAACGTCTCGCGCGGTGCACGCTGATTCCACCGACCTTCCGGTGAGTTACGCTCAAGATGTGTTAAAATATCACATTTATCTCCTCTGTCGTTATTTTTCCGGTGATTGGCGCTCGGACATTTCGTTGCCATCAAAGTTTAGTTCGTTGTTGCTTACTCAAGTTGAGTATTCATGTGTTGTTGTCATTTTAGCGGTGGTTATATGAGTTTTTGCGGTGGGGGTGACGGCGGTGGCAGCCGCTAGTGATATGTGATAGCAGTAGAGAACATAATTATTAATATTATATATTCATAATATTAATAATTATTTTTAGTAAATGTGTAAAAAAGATTCATATTTATAATGTTAAATAAAAATAAAGTCTTTAAAGTATTC
>CAAKMY010034763.1:0-10680 GCA_901111285.1 Corrigiola litoralis | reverse complement strand
GTGAGTATGGTGCAGTTGTTTCATGAATTATACCAATGGAACTAAAATAACTTGGATTGTAGTATTCACCACCCCTATCGGTCCGAAGTCTTTTAACTTTTCCATTAAGTTGTAACTCCACTTCGGTCTTAAAAATCTTAAACTTATCAATTGCTTCATCTTTAGAGAATAATAAATATATGTAACAGTACCTAGAATTATCATCAATAAAAGTCACGATATATTTCTTATTTCCTAAAGAAGGTGAACTATGGAAGTCACACAAGTCACTATGCACCAATTCTAACACTTCAGTGATCATCTTGTTGACGAGATTGCTGTCGAGGTGGCTGACCAGATGCGGTATCTTTTCTCATACTAGCCAAAATAATGTCCAGCTATACTTGCTGATTTTTTTGTAGGGTACACTTTTTATGCGCAAGTGGATTAGCCTTGTTGAATGTTATTGAATGTTGTTGGCTCAAAACCAAATTAGGGATGATTGGTTCTATCACTAGACAAATGATTAAGTGACATATTGGGTGTCTATTAATAAAAGTAGATGGAATTTTCTAATAATTAGTGGAAGAATTATTGATTGGCTTTCGAGACGCAAATTAAGCAAAAAATTAAGGGTAGTTCTTTTTTTTTTTTTTTTCTAGCCATAACCTCCCCATTTTGACCAGTTTATTTAATATTTTTTCTTCTTTGCCGGAAAATCATTGTGATGAAGCTCGCGGAGTTTGATGATGGTGGCCACATGACGTTAACGGAATGGTAAATGGTGGTCAGAGTGGAGCTGTGGAGGTGGGTTTGATGGAATTATCCCAATTTGAACATTATATCCATGTGATCTCACATTGATTAATGAGTGAACCTCCATAAACTCCGGAGGAAAAGGGGGGCAATACTCTCCTCTTGAATGCCACTAATGCAACTGGCCTTGGCTTGGCTTTTAAAACTCGAAGGTGTTCGGTTGCACTTTGTTATGTTTAAAGCTAGGGCTGGTTTGCATGCATCTTCATCACGCGAATCAACTGAACAGTACACAACCACTCTCGTGCCAACCCATCTCTTTTAATGATTTCTAATACCAGCAATCAAAACGTTCCTTTTACAGGGTTCCTCCAAAACTCTGCTACTATTAGATGGTTTAAAGTCACTACTTTGGCTTTGATTTCGACGGAAGTAAACACGAAAATTGGGATAAATATGTAATTTGTTCAAGAGAGCCCGCATCATGGACACCAAAAATATAGTCATATAGAACAGCTATGACAGCAATCCTGATCATATTTGACTTAAATCAAGCAGCACATACTATATTATAGGAGTGTGAAGAAGTGCGTTGGCAAAGAGGAAGCAGACATAATTTCCTCAGCTGTAGTCTAAGATCAAGCACGTGAGACACCATAATGTCAGCTACAAAACAATACATCCGAATGCAATCTAAATTCTTAAAAGCATCTCCAGTAGAGATCAAAGCTGGCTCCTTATGTACACTGCTGTTGATGCTGTAGGCCTAATGAGACATCGTGATTTTGATTATGGATTGACCATGAAGTGCAGGTAGATTAGACTCGCAAAAGTTTTGCCATGACTCTTGCTTCTGTTCTTCATTTTCAGGGAATAGCTTGTATACTGACATGATGATACTTCGAGCAGCTTCCCTTGCTTCAGGCAACCTGTCATTCAACAGATTAGCAGCTACTTGAACCAACGGAGCCAATCCAAATTCCTGTAATTCTTCGAGATTCTGTAGAGCAAACAAGTAAGATGGTAAAAAACTATAGAGAACAACATGACAAGTCAACACTTAATAAAAGGTCCATTACCATTCTGGAGACGCAATTGGAGATGGAAATAGCAGCTTTAGCCCTAATCCTGGGGTTGGTGTGACTTGCATATCCCTGAAGCTTTTGAAGCAAAGGAAGAGGAGTGATAGACTGAACCATCAGCTTCAAGGTTTTGTCTGCTTCTTCACACACAAACCGCTTGTCCTGAGATGCTTTCAACAACAGTTGCAGCATCTGCACGCATCACCAGAAAATAGTGGTTATAATAAGATTAAAAAAAAAAAAGGACCAAAACAAACCACAATAAACAAAAAGAATAGATCAACAAATTTAGCTAATTTCTTTTCTAAATACCATGACCTCTGATATATAATGAATTCAGCTGGTAACAGAAGGGGGGGGGGGGGGTCGAGAAAGACAGAGAGAGAGGGAACATCATAACTCATATGATCGAGCTTCCTATTTATTGTTCAGCGATATTTTAGCAATATTGATATGGGTAACGTATCTCATTTCTACCACAGATTATCATTTTCTTCAGTATCATAAAGCCACATCAAACTATAATACTGTTTGCGAAAATAAATTTTAGCTGAATCTCCTTGCATCAAAACCATTAAGCAGAGTCCCAGCACGATGTTGCCTTCTTTTCAATTTAAAATTTTGAATCCAAACCGGGAGGGGGAGGAAAGAAGTGGGACTAAAACAAAGAAGTGAAAGTAGAATGAAGGCCAAACAAAATCTACGTCTTGGAGAAGCTGGTCCAGGCAGGCAAAAGAGAGTACATAACGTGGGGAGGATGGGTGAGAGAGACAAAGTACATCTATCAACGAAAGGTCTTGATTTGGGCGTATGGCTTTTATGCACTGCACTAATCAGCTGTTTCATAAGGTTAACCATTGAGAAACTGAGTACGAAAATTCTAAGAAAGGCCAAGTCTGATTACAGAGTTAGCTTGCATATTTGCTCACACAGCCACCGCCACCCACATCATATCAGCTGAATCCCATATACCGACACCACCTAATCGTTCCTATCCTATAAACTTCTGGGTATCACATACTTCTCCACTCACCAGAAAAATTACATGGATCTCTTCAAAAGATTCCAGACGCTGAAAGTATAGACAAACATGGGGTTTTACCACTATGGCATTACCAAAAATCCCCAAAACAACTGCCAGACAGTCTCTTTTTCAAGTTTAAAGATCAATATGACTGGACATAAGCAGCACAAATACTACAATGACTACGAATTCAGCACCAACTCTCAGCAGCAAGCTTCAAGAAAAGTAAACACCAACAGTACATTTATTAAGCAGATATATGCAGAAACTTTGTTAGACAGTGACAGACACTTAACTAAAGCACGTATAATAGCTATCATGTAGTTGTGTCATGCATGTCCTAGACTCCTAGGTGAGCAACATCAAAGCTAGAGGGGGCCAGGAGGGGCTGTCCCACCCTCCACCCCCCCTATACTTTCGGGGACCTCCACATACTTATTTCATTATTTGTGTAACAATGTCACAAAAGTTCTAGCTAACATGTTGGTAGCTGTAGACCTGTAGTTGATACAAGTCTTCTGCATTGATTCTCCTCCAACTCTCTCTTTTTCTAACCGCAATATTGCTTATTTCAGAGCCCACAATGCAAGCACATTACAATTTGGCATCCCTTTTAGCATTTAAAATGTTCTAATGTATATTGCAAGCCGCAACGTTACGATTTCATGCAAAAAAAAAATCCCAAAAAATATAGGTATATGCAAAACTCCCTCTGTTTTATTAGTTGACGTCTTAAAGTTTGACACACCAATTAAGAAGCATTTGATTCCCTCTAATTTTGTACTTCCCAATAATTAATTCTCTCTCCTACCCACTAAAAAACCGTCTGCCCAATACAAAGTTCTCCCAGCTCTCTCCTACTTCCCTATAACGTTTTAAAGTTTTGGTGAAGTGAAAGGTTTGGTACTGGGAATAAGAAGAGGAAGTGTGGAGAGAATCTCGGTTGGAAATTGTAAAGTCATGTTAATACAAGCCAAGATGTCAAGTTATTTGAAACAAATGAAAAAAGGCTAAAAGGTAAAGTAATAAAAAATCAGAGGGAGTATGTTACAGGTGAAAATTGAAAAAATTGTCAACATCACCGGAAACAAACACTTTTTGTATCATCAAAAAAGAAGTTTAGTGTTGATATATATTCTTCAATTCAAAGATCACATTCAAAAGAAAAAAATCACTTTCCGGACAAGATATAAGTTCAGGAAAAAAAATAGATTTTGGACTCATTTGGTGTCGCAATTGACTTTCCAGTTATTTGTTTTATTGTCTCCAGAAATCAGAATTCAATGCAAGGATTCATGATGGCTGACTCAAAAATATGCTTACTATTTCTCTCATCATTGAAAGCTAAATTTAGGAATGGTATTTCTAAACCATTGATCTCAAAATTTCAGCAAAACTAAAACCCAACACCACTAGAAAAGAAGGCCAGATCATCTGTCATCTGAAGATTTACAATATGACAAGTAACAATCACCAATACTTGATCAAAGGAATAAGAAACTATCAAACACACCCATGCATTCCTTACACATATAAGCTTCAAACATGTTTTCTACATGTAGAAAAGCCCATGGTACAAATGAAGTGCCATACCTGAGTTTTCATATAATAAAACTCGGCCTCCACTGATTTCAAGGACTCCGCGGCCAGTTAGCACTTAAATAACAAGCACTAGGTAGGCATTATAAAGACACAGGAAGATCGCATCTTTAGCAGCTATCGTGTTTTAATGTCGATTTACATAGTGTAATCGACTGCGTATAAGTGTATAACCATTCAATACTGCCTAGAAGATGACAAAAGAAACAACGCCAAGAAGTCAACAACCTAGTGAAACAAGATCTAGCTGTGTGCAACCTCACAGCCTAACCCCTAACCATTTCGAAACTATTGGGACTATTCTCTATATGACGTGGCTGAGAACACACACGAAGTTCTCTAACATATAGGCAGAGTAAAGGGAAAGATAAACACACAAGATGTGGCAAAATAGGGAGACACTCAGCTTAATTTTAATAAAGGCAAAGAATAAAGACCAGCCATTATTTAGATAAAGATGCAGATTAAAAATCATAAAACGGAAGATGCAGGTACTTACCAAATGATCAAATACACCAGATGCCGTAGGCTCCAGCAGCTTATCACGGTAAGCAGTACAGACATCTGCAGCAGCCATGATGGATGTCTTGCACAAAGCACTTCTTGGGTTCTTCATGGCTTTCACCATCACCACCATAACTGGTTCTCTAATTGCCACAACAAATCACAATTGAATTATCAACAATTTTATCAATTACTTCAAAGTAGTGCAAAGTTTCACGCCACAAAAGAGAGAAGTAGAACAGCTTACAGCAAGGGGAGCAAAAGAGTGGAGTGGTAAAGAGCCAATTTCCTAGTATCATTCAGTGATTCACAGACCTTAATCCAATCCTTTGATTCCAAACCCTCAATCAATCTCTGCAATTTCACATCCACAAACATAATTGGGATAACCGTTCAGATCTCATTGTGCTTTTCCTTCATCAAAATCTATCCAAATTTCAGTAACTATATAAGAGCAATCAACAGAAGCAGAACTGCAGGACACACATTTAATTTTGTAAACACCAACTCACACACAAGTAACAATTGGGTAAGACAGTCCCATAGTAGGGTTTCACCTCAAAACCTTCACAACTCACCCCATATAATAATAGGACCGTCTAACGTCGTCCCCAAATTTTTGCCTTTCTGCAATTTCTGTTAAGCATCAAGAACAGCAAACCTAGCACCAATTTTATATCACCCAATTCATCAAGAACAGCAAACATAACACAGTCAAAAACTTTATAAGACGGTTCTTTGAATATGATAGGACGGGGTGACGTTCAAACTTACAATCTGAAAGGCTCACCAGTCACCACCGTCGATTGTAAGGCTCACCTCCATCATATCATAAGACCATCTTACCTAAGTGTTATTTATCCACTAAATATTTAACCAAAAAATTGGCTTTTGAACATCAAAAAGGGCCAATCCACGACAAATTCACTAGATATATAAGCAATCACGGATCATGAACAAAGGCAAAAACTTGTATAAGACAGGCCTATATTCAGGCCGAACAAAGGCAAATCCCACTACATTTTACTTGAGCATTTCTAAGAAAATCAAAACCAGCAGAAATTCCAACAAAAGACAAAATCTTTCAAACATCAAAGCACGCAAAATCTTGTACTTTTAGTTAATCATTACAAATCAAAATTAGTCAAGTATCTTTACCACAAACCACCCAACCACACAAAATAACAAATACCAACAAAACATTTCACCAAAAAATAAAAGCCAATCCCACTACATTTTCATTAAAGCATTTCTAACAAAATCAAAACAAGCAGAAATTCCCACAAAGGATTAATCTTTCAAGCATCACTAACACACAAAATCTTATACTTCTACTTCATCCTTCCAACCAATTTTCCTAACTAGAAACTACCAACTACACAGAATAACAAATATCCACAAAAAAATAAAATCTTTTAAGCATCTAAAGCACACAAAATCTTGTACTTTTATCCAACCTTCCAAACAATTATCCATACCATAAACAAGCCAACTACAAAAAACAACAAACACCCACAAAATATCATACCACAAAAAAAGGCAAATCCCACAACATTGAACTTTAACTTCATCATTCCAAATGAAAACCAGTCAGATAACCTTAGTCCTTACCACAAAGTACCCTACAACAAAAAAAAAACACAAAAGACTAAATCTTTTAAACATCAGAAGCACACAAAATTTTGTAGTTTTACTTCATCATTCCAAATCAAATATCCTTACCACAAACAACCCAACTACAAAAAACAACAAACACCCACAAAATAGCACACCCAAAAACAGCCAATCCCACAACATTTTCACTATAGCATTTCCAAGAAAATCAAAACAAACAGAAATTTGTGCAAAAGTAAAATCTTTTAAGCATAAAAAACACACAAAATCTTGTACTTTTACTTCATCCTTCCAAATTCAATATCCCAAAGCACAAGCTACCCAACTCCACAAAACAACAAAGACCCACAAAATATCACACCAAAAGACAGCAAATCCCACAACATTTTACTTGAGCACTACACAAAAGCAAATAGCACCATCCTCAATACAACATAACAAAACATGTGAACTTTTACCTGAATGTGGGTGTCAGGGTGAGGAAGGGGTTGGAGTTGGTCGGAAGGAATGTAGTCGATGCCGGCATCAACGGGAGGAGGGGCGTCGTCAAGGGGAATAGTAGGAGTAGACATTGTTAAAGAGAGAGAAGTGAATGTGCTTTTTGGGTGAAACAAAGAAAGAAAGAAAGATGGTTGAAATGTGCAAAGGAGTGAGTAAACTGTTGAAGAGACTCTATGTATGTTTTGACTATTTATTTATGTGTATACACTATACAGGATACAGACAGTTTTTCAAATTTTAAATCCAGAAAATAATGATATGAAGATAGGGATTAGGACTTTAGGAGACTTGGTTTAATTATGGTAATGGTAATATTTTGGTTTTGTGGCTATTTTTGCTATTATTCGATTCTAATGTCAGTATTAGGCGTCTACCTTTATTAGAGGTATGATACCCCCATATGGGTACGGGTAGGGATGTCAATGGGGCGGGACGGGGCGGTAGTGGAAATAGAATTACCCGTATATATCTACATATTTCATACCCATACCGGCCATGGGTAGGAAGTTTATACCCATACCTACACCGACGGGTACAAAATACAAACCGTGCCCGCCAACCGCCACATCCCCACCCACCCCACCTGGCATAGTACCCACCCATCAAAATGGTACCTATTCAAATCGTATCCTTTTTTATAAGGAAGCTTCCTTTAGTTGATTAAAGTATAACTATTTTATTTGGTAAATTTTAACTATTTAGTAACTACAAGTCTATAAGTATAGAAATTATAATTAAGAAAATATAAAAGCCCAACGGATATGAGATAGTGCGGTCGGAATGGGGTGGGACGGTTGGGGATGGGGCGGTATGACATGAAACCCATACCCGCCCCACCATCCATGGCGGGTACAAGATTCTTTACCCATACCCGCCTCGTCCCCACTAAACTACTACCCATACCCGTCTCACTTGGGGCGGGTGCAATGCGGTACCCACTTGTACCCGTCCCATTGACATCCCTAGGTACGGGAAAAATTTCCCCTTACCACCACTAAAGACCAGGAAAAAATGGAGGGGCCCATTATTTTTGGGACAATTTTGCCTTCATTTTTTTATGAGTCAAATCACATTAGTGTCCTTTTGAGCGGTGGACCCCTACCGATAAGAGCTTCTTTTTCCCCTCACATGTAGGAGGAAGTAATTTCTCCCTTTATTACAAGCAATGCTTAACCAATAAAGCCGTATGAATTTACAACTCAATTTAGGCTTGTAGGGAGATAAGAAATTTTTTTTTGCAAAGAGTACATTTATAATAAAAATAGACGGTCTTTTCTAATAATCAGTATTCTATTGTACTTAATAATTCAATATGTCTTGTATAGTTATATGAGAGAATGATACTTTATTAAAATTATAAAATTTTACAGTGAATATTATTTATTTAAAATGATTATTATTCGGTTTAAGGTGGTAATTTGTGTCATCTTGTAAATAAAAAGTGGTTATTTTAAATTAATTTATGGTCTAATTTTGAGTTTAAATTATATTGACTCTTTTAATAATTTATACTCAACGTTTCATATATCTACATTAGAGAGTCATTAAGAACACCTAGTTTTGGCAGAGACCGTCTATTTTTGTTATAAAAATAGACCAAGCCATATTGGCCCAATAAAGGCATATAAATCTACAACTAATTTGGGCTTGTAAGAAACTTAAGAAAATTTACCTAGTAAAGTGTTGGTCTACTTTTATTATAGAACAACATATTTTGAGTTGGATAAAGTCATGATATATACATCCTTATTCTGAGTTGGACTTTTGGAAACCCTTATCCAGATTTGTCCTAATTAATAAGGCGTCCGGGTTAGATAGTATGTAATTAGGATTTTCCAAGTACATTGGCATAGCTAACTATGGTATTGCTTTAATTGAGGGTAGAATTATATTCCTCTCCACCCTGCGAACCAAACTAAAATTGTTTTAATCCCTAAGGCCAATAAGCATAAGTCTATGTCTAAGTTTAAACCCATTGGTTTATATAGTGTTTCATAAAATTGGATGTCTAAAGTTCTATGCAACGGCCGAATAAGCTTACTTCCTTATGGTGTGTATTTCAATAAAGTAATTTTACCTCGGGTAGGCTCGACAATGCTCTTATTGCTTTTGAATTGAAGCCTTTCACTGTATGGAAACTCAAAATGTAAGGAAAAAGGTGTATGTGGCTCTTAAACCTTATATGAGTAAACCTTGCGTTCAAGTCGAACGATTCTTCATGTGTTATGTTGAAGTTTGGTTATTCTATATCATAGGTGGAGTCTCTTATGCAGTATTTTAGAAGCGTGTCATTCTCAATCCTTGTTAATAGAGTTGGTTCTCTTACTTTTGGTCCCAAAAGAGAACTTCGTTAGGGAGACAATGTTTCACCTTATCCCTTCTTATTGTGTAAATGCATCGAGCTATTGTATAAAATAGTGGTAAGAAATGACTTGTACAAATGGTGTATTGCTCATGTTTCCCCCGCTATAAGCTACTTATTTGTCATAGATGATGGCATTTAGTTCTTCAATCGGTAACGTCACTCATCGAAGAACACATTGCATATTTGTAAGAGTGTGTGAGTGTGGGGAGAGGGGTAGAGGTGATTCGCGGGTGCGGGAGAGGGGGTTGCTTTGTGGCAGGGGAAGGGGAAGAAGGGAGGGTGACAATTGAGGTGAGATAGAAAAGTGGATTTGAAATTAGTATTTTTTTTTTCAAATATGTAAAATGACATGCTTTACCCTTTGTTGTACATAAAACATGTTGTATGATTCTTATTGTGCACATGCTATATGCGCAGTCATATACATGTGCATAATTCGTAAGTCTAACGAACGTATGACCATCAATCTAACTACAAACAACACATGAACACTTCACGTTGAGTACACATCTACTTTTCATAACGAAGGATCAAGCGAGATCACTCACAACCAAGAAGCAAAGTGCGCCCTAGCAAAATACATTACCTTTTGTCACCTGAGGGCCATTTTCAAAGTTTATTGCTTTAAACCGTCTTATATCAACTTATGTGTGCTTAGATTTAACTAACAAACTAGTTTTTGGCCCGTGCAATGCACGGTAGCGTTGTAGATTATACTAATATCAAATAATACTTTGATACAATTATTATAGACTCATTGATAAATGATAATGATGGTATGATTTTTTTTAACTCACGAATAACATAAGGAGGCAAAATGATTGAAAGATCATAGAGCACGAAACTATTTATAAGATAAAGTTTCTCCTCTTAGGTATTTAAAAATAAATTAACAATAAAAGAGAAGCTCAACGAAAAAAATAAAAAAAACATAAATTGCCATATTTGGCAAATTCGTGCATACCGCTGCTCCACCATCACCGTCCGTTGCTTTGCCACTTTCCCTATAAGCTGCTACTTCGCATTCTTGAATTGGAGCAGGTGCTTGCCGCTCAAGCAAAAGTCTTTGTCCCAGTATCTATTTCTATTGCTCTCTGTAAGTGTTTTCACTCTTTTTTGTTGGAAAAGCCGAGATAAGTGCACCACACTACTTGTCTTGTACTTCTAAGTGGACCAATAATTTATAGCTCTATATAGACAAGTGGCCAAGTGGGCCTTATTCATCTTAGCATTACTGCAAAATTTACTCCACATAA
>CAAKMY010034761.1:0-11767 GCA_901111285.1 Corrigiola litoralis | reverse complement strand
GGGGGGGTGCTTTTCGTTGGTGTTGGGATGGGTGAGATTCACCGGGGATTGGGGGGGGGGGTATGTAGGTGGTTGTTGCTGACTTGTTGGTGTTTGGGTTCGTTGAAAATGATTTTGGAGGTAGAGGGAGAGTACTGGTAAAGTGGTGGGAGAGGAGGAAGAGAGCAAAGGGATTTTGGGATTTTTTTGGTATGAATATGTATGCTTAATGACATTATTGTCCTTACTTCCCTTTCTATTTAGGAAACTGCCCTGAGAATAAAGGGATCATATATACTAATTAGGCCACGTAAGCATAGTTAGCCTGATATTCCACCGGAAAGTTGGCTAGGCATATTTTTGTAACTAAAGTGCAAAGGTTGGATTATTGATATTGATTATTGAAGGTGGGATTATTTTTGTAAGGGCGACCAAAGGTTGGATTATTGTCATCAATTTTTCCTATATTTTTAGTATAAATACTGAAGCAGAAATCTTGGTATATATTAACAGATTTGTAAATTACCCCCCCCCCCGGCTTCCGTCTACCGTTACAAGTATTTTATCTCTCATAATGTATTCTATTCAAGATAAGAAGATATTAATGAAACATCTCAAGAAATATGTCTCACCAGTTTAAGTATGGAAGTGCAAGCATTTTATCTCTCAGTGTTGCTTCAGAAAGGGAAATATGTCCCTCACAATCCAAGCTAATATACAAATAGCATGGCCAGTTCGGCAGAAATCGTCATTTGTTGACTCCTCTACTTTGCTCTTTACAGTCAACAAGTATGATGGATACCTTCATGCGATTGGCTAAGTCTAACACCATAAAAAATTTGGAGACATGTGGTGTTCTTGCTGGTTCACTTGTAAGTTCTTTCAATACTTTATTATTACCAAGCTGGTTAATGCAGTATTTGATATTGTGGTTACCTTATATGTGCAGAAGAACAGGAAGTTCTATGTTACTGCTTTGATAATTCCAAAGCAGGAAGCTACGTCTGATTCTGTGAGTCGATACTTGCGTACTTCGGGCGCATTGCTGGCTGCTTTGTATTTTGATCTTCCTTATATTTTAATTTAACTCTTATTATATGAACAGTGTCAGGCAACAAACGAGGAGGAAATATTTGACGTGCAGGACAAGCAATCTCTTTTTCCATTGGGTTGGATCCATGTAAGAACTGTCTTGTGATTACATTCTGTTTGCAGTTCAATCTGTATTATGAGAACCTACTTTCGATATATTAGATTTATATGCTGTTGGCTGTGTTCCTGTATGCTGGTCCATTTTTTGATTTTCCTCTTTCATTTTTGTTTCATTTCTTTCTTTGTATTGTAGTTCTTTCCTTTGATTTTCCCCCTCTCGAAAATCTAATGTGCTCTGTGTGCGTAATGTATGTATCCATCTTCGCTTTCGGTACTCTTGATCGGTTTAGTTGTACATTGCACGTATTATGAGCATGGCTGAACTTATAAAGCTTTCAAAAGTGGGACTAACAATGTTGGTCCATTATTTGCTTTTCCTCTTTCATTCCACGTACATTACAGGGTTTAGTCTCCTTTATGTAAAAGCCTTGGACATATGCTTTGTTTTATATCACAACTCTTATCATATATTATTGCTTAGTTGAATTTTGTTTAGCTAAAAAATACAGAGTACTATTGATAGAGGGTTTATATCCGAAAGTACCCTTTTGTAGGGTTCTTGGTACCATAATTATAAACATCTTCACTTATCATCACTTCTTTTGTTCTGGATGAAATGGTCTAGTTTCAAATAATGCCTTGAGTATGTGTTTCAGACTTTCAGCTGGGTAAGTGCAGTGTAGGAAACTTAGAAGTAATTACTTTCTTGCTGAGGTATCTTAAATGTTTTTCTGTGCAACTTCTCTACATTGATCTGTCTTTGCTTAGATGAACACTGGATGCATCTTGCTCATCTCAAGTATCCTTTTTTCCCTAACTAATCTCAAATTCGAATTTGGGAAGAAACAAATCTAGAGTAGTAGGGACAATATGTTTGATATGTAGGACTTCATAGTTATATTTGACTTTTATCAGTTTGTAACAAACTTATCATGAATTGTGCACATCTACAGACTCATCCCACACAATCTTGCTTCATGTCATCAATCGACGTTCACACCCATTACGGATATCAGGTTTGTGACTTCTAGAGCCTTTGGTTTGTTTATCTATCCTTGCTTTTACTGTAAATGACGTGAAAGCAAATTGTGGATATTCTAGTTCTGTTGTCCACAATACAAGGAGCTACTTCAAAGAATCTGAATTTTTTTATACTGATTCCGTTGCAGATCAACTTGTGTTTCTCCTGTTATTTGTATTCTCAATAGCCCCTATATGCCAAATTGTTAATAACATTTGCTTAGATGACATTGAAGTCTGAATGAATAGTAAACAGAGCTTGAGCTTTGAACGTGGGGAGACTTTCTATGACTTCAACTGGTTGTTGATACTTCCTTTGAATTCCAAGGAAGTCGATTTGCTTTTATTAACATTGAAGCCTGAAATAGTAAACAAGACCTAGGTTGAGGACTTTTGGGTGCCTTTTATGAAGAATGGTTGGGTGAATCTTGGTGTTAATCTGGAAGTCAGTTATGATTTGTTTATCTTTTGGTCGGGTGAATCTTGGTGTAAATCTGGAAAGTCAGTTATGGTTCGTTCATCTTTGTTATCTTTAAGAAAAGACTTTCATCCAGAAAAATGATAATGATTTTTTATGTAAAATTTGTTGGTTAGCAGCCATGATCGCAAAGAAAGAAATGTGTTATGACTTGCATGCATTTTTCTGACTTCACTTTCAGAGGGCCCCTAATCGTTTTCTCTTGTGTTTGGTTTTCAAAGTTGTAGAATATAGAGCCTTTTTTGAAAGAAAGATTAAAGAGGGAAATAAGGATATTGGAAGCCTTTTCCAGTTGCTTTGTCTATAGTCCTAGGCTCCTGGGGAGACTGCCAATTTATGCCAGAATGTCTTGTCGTGTCTTGGAAATTAGTCACCAATCAGTAGGGATCGCTCCTCAGAGTTTGGATTTAATTTGTCTTGCCTCTTCCCTAAAACGCTCTGGAATACCAGAAGGAAATTATTGCTTAAAACAAATAACTTAAGCAGCCTGTTCTTGACTAACATAGTGTAAATCCGAATATCAAGCTGAAATTGGACCTTCTTTACCATATCAGTTACACTTCTTAAGCTGTGTGAAATTCCCTTGCTCTCCTCCATACTGCATAGATTGTGGCAGTAAAATCACATCTCCCTACTTGATTTTGGGGATCCTTGCCAGTAATATGTGTGCTGAACCAACACAATTCCTTGCCTACCCCGAATAATTGTTGTAGACACCAATCCAATGTAAAATTTTAATTCACACCTAATGTGATAATGAGCGTTGGATAAACAAATTTTTCAGCTTACAGACTCAGACCTAGTGATACAGGAAACAGAACTAGAATTGCAAAAACCCTGTGGACAATCAATATCAGCTATAAAGAGTCTTACTTTTGCCATTAACCAGGAAACAAAAGCATGTTGTCATTTGTCGGTAGAGTTGTAGACAAATGTAAGCTGACAAATTTTCCCTTAAGTTCCTGGAGGTTGACTATAACCCTTTTGCGTGACAAAATGATCTGACATGACCAATTACAGCCTGGAATTTGAACCAGCTCTGATGATATCTTCATTTCTGATGTTTAATAATCTCCGTTAAACATAGCGGAGCTAGTACTTAGCTCAAATTCCAGAAATCTTCTCCAAATCCTTGAACCCATCACGAAATCCTTCTCAGAGTTCACATACACTTCGAAGAAGAGTAGGATACTAGGAGGCTAGGAGCTCGTATATGAAGACTATATGAGTTAGGTTAGGCTTCTTGCAGTAGAGATAAATGAAAGTAGAATGTTTAGCAGCTAGCATAAGTCTATGAAGGACATCCATACAAAGCGCAGAAGGGAACAACTTATCCTCTTGCCCTCTGTTCTCTTCTTAATTTGTAAATAGTGAAATCCATTAAATTTTTAGAAAAATAGATGTAGACATATAAACTTCACCATGTGCTCTGGAAATCCGAACCTTTCAAGTGTAGTCTTGATAATGGGTCACAACCTGTTCCCGAATCATGTCTAATCATCGTAGAGTGAGAGATAGCTTAAAATTGTGGCAATTCTTCATTTAAATTCAGAGAAATAGATGCAGACGTATAAACTTCGCCAGTGTTCAGGAACCCGAATCTCTCAAGAGTGGTCTTGAAAAACTGGTCACAAGTTGTTCCCAATAAATCATCACAGGGAAGACAAGGGTATCTCTCGTAATGACGCAATCATAGGGGGAGAAATATGGCGACATAGGATGATTAAAGGACGGTCTGTATGGCAAATTCATTAGCATTTGCCAAAAGGGAAACTGTTACCATTTCTCTGTTGTTCAATATCTCCAATTCATATGATGCTAGGCTCGCGGTAAGTAAACAGTGATAAATAGGACAGACAAAAACTTACCATGAGATGATGCCTGATTTAGAAAAATAACTTTGGAGATGAACGAAGTGCTTGGTAAAAAGCATTTTTTTTTTTTTTTGGGGGGGTTGGTTTGGGGCTGGGCAGTGGTCCTTATAATATAAGTCAGTATTGAACAATATTCTAATTTATGTGTTTGTGGATGTGGAGCACCATATTAGATAGTGCTTCCTTTGTTCACAAGTAAGCTCTTTACTTTTTCTTTTCGGGGTCAAAGTTCTAAAACTTTGATCGTAACTTTATTTCAAACGATAAAGAATTTTAACGTGACACTAACAAACTCACATTTATTTTGGAAACATCTCTCACAAAAGTATAGCATTAATTAAAGTGTGTATAAATATATACACACATAGAAAAAGTAATGGCCAAATTGTTGTTTTGGACACCGGTGATATAAAGAAAGTAAGAAGGTTAATTGTGGACAAAAGAAGTGTGTTGGTCCAGAATTTTTGTTTGTGACTTGTCCATTTTTTATTCAGGTTATGCTACCTGAAGCTGTCGCGATTGTTATGGCACCACGAGACAGTAGCAAGTAAGTAATTCCACTGCACATTCCTTAGGTAACAATGTGACGTCTACATAAGCTCACTCATTGAAAACTATGGACTTTGTTTTTTTACAAGCAGAACTCATGGCATTTTTCGGTTGACTACTCCTGGAGGTATGTCTATCATCAGACATTGTGAGCGGCGTGGATTTCATTCACATGAACAGCCCACTGATGGTGGTCCAATATACAAACAGTGTACAGATGTATATATGAATCCCAAGTTGAAGTTTGAGGTTATTGATCTTAGATAATTATGGTGAAACACTAGCCATAAATGATTTCCTTGTGCGGTTGTGCCCCTATTTCAAGAGTTGATTAATACACTGAGTTCAGCCCAGTCAGAGATCAGTAAATATTGTAAAATGAGAAAGAAGTAGATGATACCTCATTTGTCTTGTAAACTGGCTATTGGCAGTATTCTTTTGACATTGAAAGTGTGGGATGCTTGGTTGTCCAGATTGCTTCATGAGCCAGATGAGCTGTGATCACTATTAATGTAAAGCTCGATGATCTGATAATACTTCTTGTTTATTGGGTGCCCTTGCAGGTTTTCTTCATTTCCATACAACTCAATTGGGTAATTTTTTCTTTGGTAGTCCCCTAAAAGTGAACCTAGGAAGTTGATAGAAGGAGGATCTGGCGTATTGTGTTTGTATGTGGGGTTTAGTAATGTATGTCCTTTGCTTGAAGACATTTGAAGGAGACTTGGACTAAGGCTTCTTTTACCTGGTTATTTAAAAGAGTTGTCTACTCTTACTTTACTGCTCATCGCCGATATGCTTGAATACCACTCTTTTCTGTAATGTTTTAATGCTTTACTTAAGTGTTGGATTGGGGCCTATGTTTTCTCCAGAATCCATCCGTACTGTTACAAAGATGCAACTCTAACCAATCTCCTTGGCTTTGAATGTCAAATGTAAGACCCTAAGGCCAGGGGAAAGGTTCAGTTAAGCTCATAAAATTGCTCAGACAAATATTTAGCTGCGGCGAACACTATGAGACTTGCCTTATTATGTATTCCAAGTCGCCTTTGTGCAGTTTGAATGAAATAAAACCTCTGCTGCTCCTGATGCAATTAAATATTCAAAATGGTAAGTTACACCTAGTCTGGATACATGGAATCATAGAGCTCTGCTAGCTTTCCTTTTTCATCAAACAAATGATGAACACTATCTGGTTAGTTCATCCAGAAGATACTATAGTTCAAAATAAATATCTCTCCTGCTCTGCCGAGCTAACAAATCCGTACATATATTCGTATTCCTCTCTCTCGAAATAAACTTCTGAGCGACTTGCTTCCATGCATCCTTCCAACAACCCAAAAATCCAATAACGCAAAATCACTATCTTGCTCCTGACACAATTTTGAGTAATTACTATAATCTTCCAACACTTTAAAGTCCTACTGAGATGTTGCAGCCCATCAGACACAAGACTTTGTCAATCTCACTCTTAAGGAAACCTGATAATTTTATAATATACGATAATTGAGATTTCCTAACCCTCCATCATGTTTCAATCACAACAATATATATTAAACATTGACGAAGTATGAAACTGACCAATTAGAGCAAAAGAGGCAGAAAGGGACCAACCAAGACACAGCCCTGGTGCCACTATCAGTGGCTCAATTAACATAAAGTGAAGCTACAATATTGTTCCTACTCCCAGGAGGAGTTTGCTTCCTCCAAACTATAACAGAGCCCCTCGCATCATAATTTGGGTCTTTGGCAGTCCGTTCAAATTAATTAGCATTCAAAGCAGTGACACTCCCTATCTTTGGTCACCCTTTAGTGGATATTCTAAAGCTTAGTAGACCTTGAAAGATAGCACTCAATACTCTCATGCATACCTCGAAAGCCACATGAACACCTAGGACTTCCATCATCCTAAATAGACACAAACACACACAAACACTAAGTCAAACATATACACGAGAACGAAAAAGCGAGCAAGATCATTCACATCAAAGAAGCAATGCAAATCAAGACGAACAACGCTATCGTACGTCTCATGAGGATCCTTTTTAATTTTATATTTTTATGATTTATCAATACTTCTTAGGTGCTTAGATTTAATTACTAAACTTGTTGCATGTTCAAGTGATCACTTTTAGGCTTACTTGCAAAAAAAACTTGATTAGATCCAACTATTTAGCGTGTGACCACCATTATTTGATATTCTATCATATGCATAATTTTTGATGGCAAATTGAATTAAATGGTCTATTAGTAAAGGAAATACAACCAACATGTGCAGTACATCCTGTTGATGCCCTATCTGGATAATTTCACTCAGAAATCCAATTCTATGATGCGCTTATCATAAGAGTCATCCATGAGATACTCAGATTGTGGCAACACGTCCACATCGTGACCTACATCTCATGCATAGGCTAGATCTGAAACGCACGCGGTTTTGAGGCACCATAAGCTCTCGATGGCGACTCCATTCGATGCATAAATTGGACAAGAAGGCACACAAACTGTCTCTGCCTCTGGGACCCATTAAAAGTGGCACCATTTGCCTTGAATTTGGAACGTCGCTTCATGTGATGCCAGCCTTGTCATCCCCGCTTTGGTTTCAACACTATGACACTTTGTTTGTCGAGTTGTCCAACTCCACAATCTGGAACTCAACCACGTGATTAACACGGAAACTTGAATATACAAGGACTAGCCAAGAGTCCCTAACCCATCTAGATCTTGTCCCTATGTGGTGGTTCTCGAGCGTCGTCGAGACACTTTTTTCACATCCGCCACCTACGCGGAGGAAAAAATTGCAAAATATGCCTCACGGTGAGGGTGCTCATGGTATGGAAATGGCGGATGTGGTGTATTCGTAAGCAAGACTTTTGGCATTTTTTAGAAATGTCCACGGTTTCAGGACTTTTGGTTAAAAATCCACTGGTTTTTGGTAGCCAAAGTAACCATGCATGGTCATGAGCAGGGGAGGTGTTTTGGTCATGAGTGGTTTGGTATAGCATGAGGTACGTAGATAACCATGAATAGTTCCTAGTCATTATCATAAAAGTTAGTTTGGGGAAGGGGTGGGTGGGGAGACCTAGATTCCGAATTTGTTTTACCTTGGGGCAGTCTCGTAAGATGCGTAATGAAGTCTCAACCAATAAAGGACACAATGGACAAGTGTTATAACTGAAGCATTTTCTATTGAACAAAACTTCTCTCTGTTCCAGTTAGCCTTCCACAAGAAAATTTCACCTAAGAGGGGTATTCTATCTTCCAAAAATCTGATCAGAACTTTTTCTCCTTGCTAGTAGAGTTTTCTTCCATCCAGAGTGTCATACTCTAGTTTGGTGTAAATCACCTTACCACTCACATTATAACAATATATAATTAATGAGTTAGCATTAAAATCAGGGATAAAGGCATCCTTTATATGATCATATATGATGCTTGGAAGTTTAAGATTGTATAGGTTCTATTGCCCCTCTTAAATTCAGCTTCTTATGGAGATGTTTGAATCTCCACTTTGTCAAGGTTCGCAGGTCTAAAAATACCTATGTCTGCCCAATCATCTCTTTGAAAGGATACGTTATGCCTATTGCCTAAGACTTTCATGGCAAATTTAAGGGAAGTGTCGTCCAATCCTTTGCCCATATCTTGCCAAATATATAATTAGAGGTTGTCAAAAGTCAGGTTGTCAAAAGTGTTCAAGCTCTGAACATCAAAATTTTGTTAACCAGGTGAGCATATCTATTCTCAAGGCCCCCATAATTCTTAGGTCCATTTAACTTATTCCAAGAGATAAGGCAAACTTTTCTCTCCCCTTTTTTGTGCCTCCTACAAAAGTTATTGCGAGTTTTGTCAAGTTTGTGCAGAATATTTTTAGGAAGGTGAATGCATTGTATATAGTACAAAGGGATAGTACTGAAGGTAGATTTTATTAAGGTTATCCTACCATCTTTGGACAAATGAACAGGTTTTCATGAATAAAGCTTATCTTTAACTTATTGACCACAAAGGTCAGCTACTTGTATGAAGGTCTCTTATTTGTTAAAGGAAAGTATTGTAATGTACCTAAATCCTCACTATGGCTAGTACCTAGAGCATGATGGAAATGATCTATAAATTCAGTCTTAGGGTTTTCAGAGAAGACCAATTTGGTTTTAGCTGGGTTCATATTCTGGCTAGATAGAAGGAAGTAGTCACCCAAACAATTTGTGAGAGCCTTTAGAGCATTAACCTCAGCAGCCCTAGAAATGAGCAAGTCATCAGCAAACATGAGTTGAGACACTAGGATGAGTTCTCTGCCTATTCCAAAAGGTTTCCATTTTTCATTTTGTTTTCAGAGTTTATCTTTTAGACAATTATTCAATAAAGATGATAAAGTTAAATGGTGATAATAGGTCATCTTGTCTAATTCCTCTAGAGGGAAGGAACTTTGCGGTTGGTTTGCCATTGACTAGTATACTAATGGAGGAGGTGGTGATGCAGTTTATTATCGGATTGATAGATTTTGTATCAATATTGAGATCTTTAAGGTACACTTTTACAAAGACTCATTCCAATCTATCAAAGGCTTTTTGAAGTTAATTTTCAAGGCAAACCATCCTTTTTTCCCTTCTTATTCCTCGTAGCGTGAAGGATTTCGGTGGCCACTATGTAAATGAGATTGGTCCTTCTACGAGGAATATGACTTTTTTTGATAAGGGGAGATATGCTCATTCAAAAGGGGTCTGATTTTGTCTATTGGGATCTTAGTGAAAATCTTATTAGAGGTTTTGGAAATTCCTAGTGCTCTAAATTTCTTGATGTTATCTAAATAGTCAATCTTAGGGATAATGCAAAGAAAAGTATTATTAATGTGAGTAGGAATGTCACATTTATGAAACCAATCTAGAACACTATTGAGTAAGTCACCCTAAATAGTTTCCCAGTGTTTCTGGTAGAAGTGGACATGATAAATATCAGGACTTGGTGTCTTGAAAGGCCTAAGGTTAAATGTAGCTTGCCTTATGCCATCCATGAGTAGGGGTCTGGTATTATTTATGGTGCCAAAGAGCTCTGGGGTAGGTTGTCTTATCAGAGGTGAAAAGGTTCAGATAAAATTGTAAAATGTGACTCCTAATATTATCCTCACCACTTATAAGATCTCTAACCTTATAGTATAACAATAGCTCACCAATTGTTCAATAAACATCAACTCTGAAAACCGTGTGAAGGTAAACGAGGGAGCTGACATCTCAATATTGTATGTTTGTTACTTTCCGAAACTATCTTAGACATTAAAGTTGTTGCTTCAACTTTGGGTATACGAAGGCTGCATACTTAAGATCAAGTAAGAAGCAAATTTCCTTTTTTTAAATTCATAAGAGAAAAGGCTACATATACACTTTTACGTATTTTCGTTTTGTATTAACTTTTTAGTTCACAGTGAGAACTGGGTTTGTGGAGATCACATGCTTACGTTCATGTAAGTAGTGAATCCCCTTATTAAATCAAAAAGTAAAAGGCAACATTCACTTGCGTATTTACACCTTTTAGTCTTTTCTAATTTACTATTAGATTGTGTTATCTGAATTTATTTTCAATTCCTTTAAGTAGTATTAACACTTAATTTAAACTCATTTCGGTTCCTTTCAATAGTTTCAATCATTTTCAGTTAGATTGAATTATTTTCACTTTCTTTATGCAATAAAAGTTGAAAGGAAATGGGTTTAGCATAATTGTGAAATACGAGGACTTATCATAATGATCCTCAAATTGAGTTGTTGCTTTTGCGTGGTTGTAATGGTGCATCTAAACTTCACTTTGCCTTGTGTACTTGCTTTCCTTGTTTCTTTCAGTTGTCTCATCACACTTTTGACTTGGCCCTTGGTTCCTCTAGCTTTGGAGCGTATTGTTCATGCTTTCTAGCCTTGGGTTTTGTACCTGGAAATTGAGGCTTGCTACATTACCCTTTGCTTTCGGTGACCTTGGTTTCTACTCTATAGGTGATGTTCGGAATTACGCTTTTCTAGCGTCGCGCTTGTAGTCTACTGATTTGGAGAGTAAGCTTCTTTAGCATGATGATGTTATTGTACCCTAGGCTTATTTGGTGTGTTGGAGTAAGTGTTCTCCGCAATTATAAATCTCAATTAGAATAAACTCGAGATTGATTTTATCATTAGTCAGTTGATTAAAGTATATGTCCACGTATGAACTCAACGATTATTGAGTTAATTTAATATTTTGTTATGAGATAATAAATAATAAATAAATTCATAAGATTTCTATTATAATAAATTATAGATTTTGTTATTAAACTAAGGGTTAGTTTAATATGTTGACGTGTGTGTGGATTTGACCGGGTCTTCACCTTTGACCAAGATGTCTGTTTTTGTGCCTTGTCATGTTGTGATTGATGCGGCGTGTCGAAAGTGAGACAAGTAACTGTGAGCGCACGGACCCGCAGCTCTCTTTTTTTGTTTGTTTTTGTTTTATTAACGTTAAAGAGTGGAGTACGCTCGAGAACCACCACTTAGGGAAGGAGTACGGCGAGGCTAGGGGCCTCCAGACCATTCCTATTGACTTTCAGGTTCTCATAATGGTGTAGTAGCAGAAACAGAATTGACCCAACACAGCAAGGCTGCATCACTGGTTGAGGCGCAGCCATAAGGCTGCGTCATAACCAGTGACACAGGCCAACATGGCTGCGTCATAACCAGTGACACAAGCCATGTGTGGTCAGGGGCAG
>CAAKMY010034760.1:0-17371 GCA_901111285.1 Corrigiola litoralis | reverse complement strand
ACTCAATATATATAACTTAAAAAATGATAAAAATATTTTTTCATAAAAGAACTTGTAAATATAAATCTAACAATTATATATTTGCAATTTTTCATTTTTAATTTGTGAGTTATTCAAAGTCAGAATACGACCTCGACAAGTGTGAAAAACCACTTGTGGGAAATGAGTGGATCAGAGGGAGTATAAATTATCACTATACCAATTCCAATTGTTATCCACTAATGCCAATAATCGGGAAATTTCTTCCCATGTCTTGCCCTCACTGCCAGTCGTTAAAAAGCGTACTACACATAGCCAGAGACTACTGCCCGCCTTTTTGCAATGAAACACCCTCATGTCACTCTTCTCCGATGTTTCTATATTTCCAAATAAAGCATAAATGGCAAATTGTCCAAATAATCATTTGAACGTGCAAGTTGGCTGTCCGTTAGTAGGCTAATCTTTCAGATACCAGAAGACCAACATCACAACTTCCCAGCTCGTGGGGTCACAACCTCAGACTGATGTATCCAATGTTAGTGAATGAACACCTGCACAGATACCATCTTTATTAACAATACCCTGTCTTAAATGCGCTGCTTCTTTCTTTAGCCAACCCCAAAAGTTTGTTACTCAATTTCCTCATCACAACCACAAGAAAAGGCCATTTAAATATGGAATGAGTTGACTAATACCGTCAACCTCGACAACCACAGCACACGAAAAGGTAATCCGTTGGCATATAGAGTCATATAAGTAGATAACACCAGAGATACTGGAGTAAAATGCACCAACAGCAGATACAGGAGACATCCGCATGTCAGATATCAAGTCAAAATAGATGAGAACAAATCCTTTTCATTCCCTTGAAATGATTCGGCAGCATGGAAGAAATAAGCTCACTCTATAAAGATAAAGCTAATACTGAGTATTTACCAATTACCATATTATCGACAGCACTAACCCCATAAATAGTTAAAACATAGGAAGTACCAAGGGCGAACAATCAGTATTCCCATTCTCACTTCCAAAACTTTGGAGCATGACCTGAGTGGGAGCAGATGGCAGAGAGGACAATCTTCAGGAATCATAAAGTACATCTATAGCTTGTATCCCACCCCCTAAGCAGACTTAAACCTGAAAAACAAGGAAATAAGCAAGTGTAAGCATGAAATTATAACACATTAACTCTGACGGATCACTAACTTGTTTGTTGCTTGGGCCATTTCAAGGCAATACATTGTGTGGTGGTTGAAGGAAGAGGGAGAGGTGAGGTCGTGAGGGTAATAATCTATTGCCTCATGAAAAGGTATGGGAACGTTTACCCTCATTTCAGGAGCAAATCTTACATTTCCACAACCACCACCATTCATCCTCCCTTTATCTTAAACAAATTACACCATAAAAAATTATTCTGAATCCAAGTATGATACTGTATCTTCAACTGTAAATGCATAATCAAATTAAATATACGCACAGCTAGGCATGTTAAGAAACCTATTACAAAAGAAATCCATGATACTAGACATCCAGAATGGTCATTCATGGTAAAGTACACATTTCTTTTAAGGTAAGCAACTAGGTAAACATCAGGGAATGCAGAAAATTACCTGCTACTAAGAAGTTAGATTCTATTCTAGCTTCGCTCATCCATGTGCAACCTAATGCCAAATCATAAATGTGATTCCAACTGAGTCATCTCTAAAGTACCGACCTCCTCCGCACAGTTGGAATGCATGTCAATTTGCAGAAAAATACACAACTAAGCAAGCAATCATCCATGCACCACACTCCACGTCAAAAATTAGCAGTTGTAGGCTCCAGTAACCCAGTTCACAAAACATATTGATCCTCCATCAAGCTACTGAAGGAGACCTCTTAAAAATGTCAGTTCCACCTCACAGTACAAGGTCTCTGGAACAGGGAGTTTATGTATGTCCACTCTCCATCTACAGAAGCTAGTAACCATGTCAAAAGAATAGGATAATAATCACATCCCAAAACTCCTGTTGTATAGATCCCCTGAATTACTCATCCGAAATTTAGAATCTTCATAACCACCATAGAACTTGTTGAATCCTAGTCTGTCATTTCTTAGTAGCTCCGCTATGCCTATATCATTTGCTGCTTGTACTTCGCTCCAACCATCCCAATGGCCATTGGAGACTACTGTACCTCTAGGCTGTTGGAGAGAGAGCTGTGGAAAAGGGGACATATTACTAGCTTGTGACTG
Organism: Corrigiola litoralis; assembly: GCA_901111285.1. NCBI lineage: Eukaryota > Viridiplantae > Streptophyta > Magnoliopsida > Caryophyllales > Caryophyllaceae > Corrigiola > Corrigiola litoralis. The sequence goes on along the minus strand of CAAKMY010034760.1, from coordinate 15,159 downwards.
CTCCATATGTCGAGAGGTAAAGCTGTAAGTATCATTTGGTGAAGAAAAGTTATCCCTAACGTCAGTATATCTAACGTTCTGATGAGGGGAAAGAGATCTTTGCATCAATAACTGCAGCCTTGACTCGTTTTCATATCCAGGAGCCTGTACATGGAAATTCTGTCTCATATCTACGGCCGAACTGTTAACTCCACCAGGAAGCCTCCCTTTACCAACTGCGAGAATCGCAGGATCTATGAATTCAATGTCATTAGCAGGGCTTATGTTTCCACTAGGTGACGCCTGGTAAGGATTTCTCAAGAAAGAGGAAGATTCATGCAACTGGTTTCCTACAAGATGAAAAACTCAAAAGTGATTCTTTGTAGACATGATACAAGCAAACTAGAAATTAGCCCAAAAAAAAGGAAAAGAAGATGGAGCGAAGAGGGTAAGGATACAAAGAGAGACTAACCAGACTTTAGAAAGTCAAAAGTTTGATCATTTCTCTCATGTGAAGTGAAACCTGGAGGCGGTGGTCTACTTGGTGCAGCAAAGCCAGGTGGAGCTGAAATCTGAGATCTTGACCCTTGAGTCCAAGAGCAGGAAGCAGTCAGAACAGTATGCATTCAAACAACAAACATACAAAAATAGTAGATACAAATTCAAAGAGGAAGTGTCCATTCAAATGGGACAGATGTTTCATGCATTGCCTAGAATCATAGATAATCAAAGACTAGCAGATAGATACGCACCAGAAAGCTTGCCGGATGAGAAAACAGAATGACCACCCATCAAATGATCCGAAGGCTCCATATTATGCTGAGCAAATCCGAAACCATTGCCAAGTCTATCCATATATGGGTCTCTACTTTCAGTAAATCCCTGGCCAAAGGAGGAATTGTTTGTTGGTTGGATATTCCCAAGGGAACGGTCAATGTCAAACATATGGTTCCTAGAATCCTCCTGCCTTGCAAAAGAAAACCTGGACTGATTACTAATTTGACCTTTCCAGGAATTCGTCATTTTGACAGGACCTTCTTGTTTATCAGTTTCACCCAACAACTTGGCCAAATTTTGAGGAGATGTCAAAGAATCATCCCATGAATCAAGGTCCAAGGACAAAATATTAGATATAATGTTGCTCTCTCCCATGTCAAGAGTAGGTTGTGAGTCACCATTCACCAGCTCACGATCAGATCTTCCTATATGACTCCCCTGCCCACCATTTAATAGCAAAGAATTACGCTGACCAGCTGAGCGATTCACAAAATGCTCTAGAAATCCATTAGAAGCAACAGATGTACTAGGTACATTTATAGCTAAACCTTCATCCCGAGTTTTACTTAAAATTAAAGGATTTACAGCATAATCGCTTACGCGGTCAGTATCAAACTGTGGTTGTGAAGAACCCCTTAAATGACTTAAAATGTGAAGCGGAGATGATGATGATATAGATGCCTGACTGACTATAGCATCTCTAAGTCTTTGGTTATCGAAATCGTCTTCGGTTTCAGATATTACATTTTGAGTTATTGACGGAGCTTGTACATCTGATCTCACATCACAGACTTCTCTCGAAGCAGTCAACAAATCAACAGCTATCGCAGCATTGCTAACAGGTGCAGAAATTGAATGTTCTTGATGTTTCTCCGAATCATGCCACTGTAAACCCCGACTCCCAGGCGATATAAAATTATCCAAACTCAAGCCGTTTGGCCCATTAACCTCAGAACATTCACCATTTGGTCGTCTGCCAATACCAATGGATGGCATTTCAGCACAAAGTTTCTGTATCTTTCCAGTCACAATTGAGCGACCCCCATTATCCTCACAGGGAGAACAAGGTTGCTCATCAAACGAATGTGCCGCATTAGATGGTATACCACTTTCCCCATCATTATTGTCTGCTACTTGCAAGCAAGTTGACTGAGTAGCTAATGTCACGGCAGGAGCTCCTGAAGGTGTAGAAGAACCCTCTGAGACATTTGTCTGAGAATTCAATCCTGCATGCTGCTTCACAGTATCTAATATCTCCAATGTACTTTCTATTTGCCTTCCATGAGTATCTTCATTTGATACATGCTTCTTCCCAATATCAATAGGCAAAGAAGCATGTGTACTGCCAGAAACAGTTGATGCAATCAATGGCGGCCCATGTAATGTTTCGGCCTTCTGCTTGGTAGGTCCATTAGAACACGGTAAGCTACCAGCAGGTGCACTGCAATTGGACGCACGTGCTCCCCTGACAACCAAAACAAAAACGAACAAACAAAAACGTGCCTAAGGAACAATATATCAGCAGAAAAACCAATGCATTGTGTATATCAAACACTTACCATGAGGCTGCCGGGGGAAGAGCTCCAGATCTACCAGAACTGCTAGTAGGGGGTGAACCTCTTGCGCTATTGGTTGAATTCTGCAAGTCACATTCAATCATCAATTAAGAGTACATTCTAGAAAACGAACATAAAATCACAATATCATCTGAAATCCTACGTTCAAGACAACAGAATAGCTTTACACTCAGCAGGAACCAATTTATCCGTTGTATATCTTGGTGAAAGGCATTTCAATCTTTAATTAAAAATTCAATGGTCGTTTAGTTTTGAGAAATTATATCATGTGGGAAGTTGCAATTTCTCGGGAATTTAATTCCTGAGCATGGAAGTGAATTCCCATGTTTGGTTGGCACAAAGGAATTCAAAATTCTCATAACTCACCAACCGGGGGTGGGCAAGCCTTTTCAAATGACTCGGTGGAAGTTCTAATTATTGTTAGCCAAACAACCACAACTTACAATTTCCTTGTATTTTAAAAATCATATGTTAATTACGGGTAACGAAACAAGCACTTGCAAACTGACCTCTATTGCAATGTATCAAAGATAATATCTGTCGCTAAAAATTTACCACGACAATTTTGTCAAAAAGAGCACCTAAAGAAACTAAGTTCGAAAGCCACCCAAGGCCAGCATGTGTACCATACACTCGAAAGTAGGTATACCTACATCTACCTTAAGTGCTTTTTAGGGTAATCTATATACCTTTAACTGAAAATTCTGGACTCTCCAATTTACAGAAGTACATAAGTATAATTGAAGGACGTAAAAACAGAAAAGGTATATTAAAGAGAAAAAAGACACATGCAAATGCGTATAAACCTGGCTGTACCTAAAGTTCTGCTCGACAATATAAATGTCAACAAAAAACATAAACCAAAACAAATGGTAAAAGAAAAGCCTCACATCTGAAGGACTTCTGGCCATAGGTTTCCCTGTCACACCAGAACTGTTGATGCAGAAATTGTCGGCTGGAGGCGGTAAAAGATTTCCTGAACGCCGCTGCATATTATTTGTAACTCCAGTAATTTGCTGAACTCTACTCCTTCGAAAGAAACAAAGTCAAAAGTATGTTCCAACACAAAAATTTCATAAACACAGGAGCTCCAAAAAAGCATTTGAGAATATCTAAAAAGAAAAAATGTGGATTTACTTGACTTTGGTACAAGTACAGAACATCAATAGAATAATCTACAAGATGTACCACAAGAGTCAGAAACTAAGAGGTTTGTATTATAAGGCAAAAAATAGGACCCGAAACCATATGACCAGCAGCACAGATAAAGCTTCAGAACAGACTAATTACTTAAGCTCCCATACAAGGGACGGGTGGAACAACAAAGAAGACAAAGATCATGTTAATTCCTTTTGTTCTTTTGATAGGTAATCATTAATCAATTAACTCAACAAACCATAAAAAGCATACTCTTTATGAACAACCCAAGAGTCTGAGAACAAGAGATCGATCAGTTGAGTAAAGCTCCCCTACACCCAATCATGAGGTTGAGGTTGATTCTCATCACCTTAGTTGGGTCTAGCGCATATGTGCACAGTCCGTGATCCTAGTGATCGAAAGTTCGAATCCTAGTGTAGGTTCTTCATGATTAATTATTCAAAATAGACTTGCCTCTCGTTGTATCCAGGAAGAATCTAGCTTCATAATATGTAGAGCTATGGCTATAAAAGTTGCCAAGCCAAAATAAGAAAGTGTAACCAAAGCCAAGAAATATCTCAATCCCATCCAACTACTGAATTCGAAGTCCTACAGCCAGTGTTTACACTATGGATAAAAGAAGAATAGAAATTTCAGCCAGAACAAACCTTGTGTATGCTGAAATTATTTCATCTTTGGTGAAGCTATCCTCATGGGAACCAATCTCATGCAAGTACAGGCAATCAGGATTGGTGCATGGCTGAACAAAGAAAAGAATGTTACTAACACGAACTGTTTCTCTAAACTTCAAATGGAAAGTATCCAGATATCATACCACATTTCTAAGCCATGCATGACAGTATTTAGTGGTTCCAAAACATGCCCTGGAAAAGAAAGTCAATCCAGTTAAGAGGCTACAAAAACAATTGTCACAGCTCAAAGAATGTCTGCCCCATAAGTCACCTACCTTAATGGTCTGCCATCCAGAATAAAAGCATGCACTGACTGAATGCAACGAACTGCTTCGTCTTCCTTTCCATATGTAATATATCTAAGAACCGAAAACAACACAGCATGATACCATGTCACTTTAGATGTCTGTATATACTAGACTGACCAATTCAATAATACAGCAAAGAAGTATTCTTAAAATGAGTGTGCATGTAGGAAGCACCAACTTCTCAAAGATTCATACTATACACAATGAAACGTACACATCCTTACAGGACTCATAAATCTCACAGAAGGTCACTCTTTATCTTACTGTACCCATAAGAATTGGTCACGCATTAAATTTGTAAAATATAAACTTCATCACATTTCACCTGGTGTCATCTACTCCTTATCTGGTACACCTTCCATTCCATCAGATTTTCCAAATTGTTTAAAGTTCTTATCTTTATTAAAGATCCTCCAGTTTAGATCTAAAACATAACATAACAATGACAATCCTCCACTTCCACTCTAAATGTCATCATCTTTTCTAGTGGTACCAACAACAGAAAAAAAATTACCTAAATAGAGAAAAGGCCAGGTGAAGCCCATTTTGGGCACCGACCAGGTAGAAAGGGAATTTGATACATCACAATGACAATCCTCCACTTGACTCTACCTTTCACGATCTAATTATCTTTTCCAAAAGTACCAGCCACAATACATTAACTAGAATATATAATTGACAAAGAAAAAAAAGGCCGAGCGAAGCCAACCTAGTGGACAAACCAGGTAAGAGAGGGGATTTTAAACATCAAAATGACAATCCTCCATTTCAACTCTATCTTTTGTTGTCTTTTCATTTTTCTATATGAGAAAAATAACAGTATTAACTACAATAGAAAAAAGAAGACCAGGTGAGTCAATTATGTGCACAGACCAGGTCGAGAGGGGATGACATTCCTCCGCATCAACTGTACCTTTTCGTCATGTGTTAGCAGGTAGAGAGGGGATTTGACAACAATCAACATAAACAAAGTAGTCTTAAGAAGGATATATCACGTTAATAAATGGCTGTTAAGTCCTTGTCCAAAGATTTAATAGGATGACAAATGAGATCCAGGTTGATCAGATACCTCAACAACGCCAACGTAACTTTAAATCCAGTATACTATTATCATTCATTTCGAAGCAGCATGCAACTGTGGACAGACATTGAAAATGTATCTCTACCAAAGGTGAGAAGGAAAATACTAAGATGCCAGTTTGGCCGATATCATAAAGATAAGCAATTAAGAACAAAGAGACATCTGCTTAGGCAAGTGGGGAAGGATTGATCACTTTTACAAAATACAATTCTCTTTTGACTTACACACTACAGGTATTGTTCGCAAACTGTTGAATTGTACCAGCTGATGTCCGCGATATAGACACCTTCAAGACCTTGCCATACTGGCCAAAATACTCCTTACGTTGCAGAAGCTGCTCATGAATTTAAAACAAGTAAGAAGCACACTCAGCAGCTAAAACGGAGAACATAATAAGAGATTATTATCAGCAGCCAAAACAAGGAACAGTAACAAGTAACAATAACAAGTAAGTCAACGTGACAATTAGAAAACATCAAGATAAAGCACTTACGTCTTCATCAGCAAGATTCAGTGGTAAACCCACTATATAAACAAGATTTCTTTGAATAACACGAACACTTGTTAGCTGTTTCCTGTTCTCTGATGTTTTAGGCTTAGCTTTCTGTGACTTGTACTTTTTTTCAACACTGATTTCCGCCACCATCCTGTTCAGCATATACAGGACATATGATTTTAGAACTGGGACATTCTAATTCTTTCTGAACAGGGAAGGGGTATAAAATTTCAATAGGATGTTTAGTAATGCTGTAATGGAATCCTAAATACCAACATATGCCCTATAAAATGTAGCAAACACAACCTTTCACATTTTGCAGCCATGCCTACGATTCTTTCCTTATCATATGGAGTGCGACAAGCAGGACAGCGTCCCTCTGTCTCATCCTTTTCAGCCATTTCCATAATGTGATGCCAGCACCACACACAAACCTGCACACATACACTATGTAGTATTAAGAAAAATTTCATAACATAGATTGAAAATCAATGTGGCCATTGAAAGTATGTCAAAAAACCATGGACAAATTAAATACACAAGTACACATCAGTGTAATATTTAAGAGAATCAATTACAAACACAACTACATCTGAAAGACCATACTCAAACTAACTGCAATGGTCCTATGCACCATAAATCAAAAAAAAATATCAGACAGATATATAAATCAACTATGAAGGGCACACAAACAACACGAGAAACAGCTAGGGTTTGAGCAAAGTGAAGCCCACAGCTAATAAGGTCGTTACAACAAAAATGCTGATGTATTTTGATTAGTGAAGCGTAAACTATACTAACAACTTAAATCTTGTTGTGAATGGCTCAACTTCTAATCCGATTCACACCCAGAGACTACTCACAGCAATAACAATGCAGGTATCTCCAATCTGAGAAAACCATTATGACCTACTTGTGCTGATCAAAAAGAAAAGAAATATTTTCCCAATACAAGATAAAATATATTCAAGGGACAAAGGTAATAGAAAAGCCCAATCAACCATTTTCTCTTTTTCTACAATTCCCTTGGTTTCCCACCGTTCTTTAAGGCCATTTTTGCCAGATAGCTAAAATACCCCAATTCCTGCAGAAAGCCTTTCGGGCCTCTAGTTATCGTCCAATACATGTAGGCTGCGTGGTCTTATTTGTTTAGATGGGAGTTTAATGACTCTCTTTTCATGGGGTCTTCTCATTCAAATTTGGTGAGTAATTACCAACACTTTCTACTACTAATGAAGTCTCACTGGAAATTGTAAATTGTTTGCAGATTTTACAATCAATATGGCTATGTGGTCGGATGTGTGCATCTCCATAACAAAAAAAAGAGCCAAATGCCTTGTTACCATGAACAGTAAAAGTTCAATTTCCCATAACAAAAGTCAATAAATTAGTAGAAAATAGAGAAACATGATCGCTGGAGAAACGAGAATGAAGAACAGGGAAGTGAAACGAAGTATAGGATAAGAAGAGGAATGAGGCAGATCATAGCATATTGAAGTATCAAAGCAAAAAAAAGATTCAAAAAAGAGAAACAGATCACAAAAGTGAAAACAAATATAATGCTTTAACATGATGATAAAATGTAAAAAAATAATGAACTAAGCACTAGAGAGTCCAGCCGCAAATGTCTTCGAAAAAGGTTAAGTTCCTCACAAGCTTTAGCCATTCTTCATTATGTAACAAACGAGCCACCCTAACTAGTACTTCATACTATTCAGTGTTTAAAAAGGCTTGAGGCGCACCGAGGCGATAGTGTCTTTGGAGCCTCAAGGCGAAGCGCAAGGCGAAGGCGCTCGCCTTANNAGGCGCAAATATTGGAATTTAAAAGTGCGAACTTAAAACAAAGAATTTCTATGCCAAAAAATAGTAGGATTAACATATTCTTATTCTATAACTATAATCATCGTTAAAAGCTTCTCGTGCATACTAGAAGATTACTTATTCTAGTTTAAATTTAACTTTCCAAAAGACCAAAAAGATACATCTTCATTAGATAAAGTTTTCCTCATTCCCTTCAAGGTATTCTTCATCGTCTTTTTTCATTTTTACACTTGAGCATGCTTCAAAAGAAAAGAAGAGGAGAAGAAGATAAGGGGTAGAAGAGAGGAGAAGAAAAGAAAAGAAAAATGACTTGATTGAACAGTAAAAGAAAAGAAAAACAGCCCATTAACAATAAATTTTAATGATGCGCACAAGGCAACGCCTCAAGCGCCTCATGCGCCTCGTGCGCCTCATGCGCCTCAAGTGCGCCTCATTGAAGGGGCATCGCCTTGAACATAAAAAGCGATGAAGCCCCATCGCCTCGCGCCTCATCGCCTAGGCGCGCCTCAAGCGCGCCTTTTTAAACACTGGAACTACTATTAATGGTCGTGTGCTCTTTTATAAGCTATAGCCAGTTGAATCATTAATCCAACATTAGGAAAGGCGCATTGACCACAATTCAATGCAATCACTAGCACAATGCAAAAACTAGCTCCAGCATAACGCACGCCAGGCATTGTAGCCTTCTCTTGCGCCGGAATGACATTTCAAAACATGCACTCTAACCCCTCTCGAACAGTATTTATTTATCTTATCTTTGGAAATTGTATCATTATACCGTAAGAAACAGGTATGAGAAGGTGAAAAATACGCACAGCCATGTTTACATCAACAAAGCAAACAGACTATTTCAGAAATCAAATAACCACCCTATATATCCACAGAACATAGAGTCGAAATCTTGGCAATGGAAACAATAACAATGATGTGATGCTATGTCAATGGATAGAGAGAAAATTCAAACCTCATAGCCACACCGGCACGGCTTCAATTGCTGGTCAGTCAAATCCATCTCCTCAGCACAAAGAGGACAGGTCTTCTCACCCTCATCACTCATGGTTGCTCCGCGAAAAATCTAATTAAATCAAACATACCACAAAAATATAATTACAACCACAAAAATGACTTAAACCGGCATTATTTACTAACAAAGCAAACACATTTCGTGATTCGCCCAAAAAATGAACGAATTTCGCAACCCAGACTTCGACAAAGTATCAAACTGGACTATTCTACAATCCCCATTTGTTGATATCAAATCCGAATAAATTCCAAACATTAGGCTACTCACATAAGGGCAAGACGCGTGTTATGCTATTCAGCATCAACAAATCCAAAACGGTAACTCATTACAGTGGCCACCAAAACTAAATTCCAGGAATCAAAAAGGGACAAGACCGCGAATTATACTATTCTGCATCGAGAAGTCCGACACTAATAACTCAAACTACAATACCACTGCACGCTACAGATTTCTCAGCTACCAGCAAAACCGTGTAAATAACAAAATTCCGGAACTCAAAAAAGCGACAAGACCACGAATTACGCTTTCCAACATCAAAACAGTAACTCAAACAACAGTCCAAGTACAGTCCACACATGCATATCCACATCAAAACAAAATTCAACACAGTTCAAAACGATTAGGTTCAATTATCACTTCATCGCCAGTAGCCGAATCAAACAAAATGAAAAAAAAACAAAACCCTAACAAAACAACCCAAGATCGAAAATGAAAATTAATAAAATCCAACTACAGATTCAACGCGTCGAAAAATAAATAAAAATCCGCAACATGCAAGACAAAGTCAAGACGAAGTAAAAGCCAAAAAGGATGACATTAGAAAATGGGATAGGGATCTTAGAGAAATGAATCGTGGGATGAAAATGATTAGGGGAAAATGAAAAAGAGGAGTGGGAAAAGGGGGAGGAGTGACTTACAGTGGGGAGAGAGAGAGATCGAGAAAAGGGATGAATCTGGTGGAGAGAGAGGAGATGAGGAAGAGGATGAGAAACGCGAGATGGGGAAACAAAAAGGGGGAGAGAGAGAGAGAGATAGAATAGTACTACTTGTTGAAACGATGTGGTGTGAGAGAGAATCACAAGGAGAGACGGCCCTTTTTAGAGAGAGACTATACTGTATACTTCTGCTCTTGTTGTGTTGCTCACTATGGTATGGTATGGCCCCCTTCTTCTTTCCCCCTTTTCATTTCCTTTTTTTTTTTTTGTTTTTGTTTATTTTTTATATTTATTGCCTTTTATTGCCATATTTTTTTCTCATTATGAAATATTGTCGTTGTGGTGTGGTGAGTTGGAGAAATTATTCTATACGCTAGGAAAACTAGATATGATGCCCGTGCGATGTCCGGGCATCATCTAAGTTCTTTTTTTTATATAAATTGTACTACAAATGTTTTATATGTTGCTTTTTAGAATTGGTCAATTTTTAATAGAAAACAATGTATAGTTGTTTGATCGAAAATGTAGGTAAGTATCTATTTAATTTAAATGACTAAAAATAATTTGAAAAGAAAATTAGTAACAAATGTTTGTCTAATCTAGCATAGATAGGTTTGAGAAAACTTCTTTGTATACTATGTTTCTTGTATGTGCTTTGTGAGCCTGTTTGGTATCGTCGTAAAGAACTTCAATCTCTCTGGCGATGTTGTCCTTGAAGCTGCAACGTATAGTTGACCATGACTGAATACAGGTTTGGGCAAATATACACCAACATGAGTTAGGGATTGTCCTTGGCTCTTGTTGATTGTCATAGCGTAGCACAGTTTCAATGGATATTGTCTTCTCTTAAGTGTGAATGGTATCTTGCCCTCATTAGATGTCATGACTATCCTCGGGATCAACACTTCCCGTCCTATTTTGGAACCTGTGATTCCTAGCTTGAATGATAAATCTTCCCAATCTGGTGATGATCAACCGGGTTCCATTACACAATCCTTGTGACGGGTTGATATTTCTTAATAGCATTACGGGCATATCTTCTTTCAGTTTAAGCTCGTGAGGCGGTAATCCTTGCAAGGTGAGGCTATTTAAATACTCTGTGGGGTATGTGTTGAATTGGTTCGCGGGCTCTGTCGAGGATGTGCATATCTCATTGCAGCTATTGTATGTTTTGTATTCACCTGGAATTAGCTGCGTCATGTAGTTATTGATGTAGTCTGCGGTTTCGTTCAAAGGAGTGAGTATAGCTCTCTCTTTGAGGTAGTCACCATCTTGACGCCTTTCCTGAAAAGCAGGGTATATTTTATCAACTACTACTGCGATGTCTAGCTCACCTGTGCTGCCTATGAATTCTTCGGGTATCTCAATCCATGTCGGTTCAGGGTCTGGTTCCTTTGTTTTTTCCTCGAGTCTACCGTCGCCCATTGCTAATAGCCAATCATTGAACTTTTTGTATCTGGAGCGTTTTTCTTCATCTACGTCAGCCTCACGTACTCTCATGCTTGTTTTGAGGAGAAAAACATTGCAAGAATTCCATATATGTGATCTGTTGACCGATGCCTGCACTATGTCTTGTCTTGTTCCTTTATGTACTGTTGGCAATACCTGTCTGAAATTGCCTCCAAGTAAAACAACCTTGCCGCCGAACATTTTTGTTGCTGCTTCGGGATTTGTGAAGCCTACTACATCTCTCATTGTTCGATCTAGTGCTTCGACTGTGAATCTATGGTCCATAGGGGCTTCATCCCACATAATGAGTGATGTTTGACGTAGGGATCTGCAAGTTGTGTTTTCTGTGAGACGTTGCATGTTGATTCGTCAGATAAGTCTATAGGTATTTCGAATCGACTATGGGCCGTCCTTCCTCCGGGAAGCAAAAGTGTTGCAATGCCTACGATAGAAAGTTATTAGTTTTTTTTATTTTTTGTACTAATATAATAATTGTTTTATTTGTATTCTTCTATAAAAATTTATTTTTATTTTTGAAATTTGTAAACCAAGATGGACAGGGAGTCTAGTTCTTTTTTTATTTTGTGCAGATGAAATGATCAACGTCCTAATTGCCTATGTACTCTATATATAAGTCTTACAATTTGTTTCTAAAAAGCCATATATACGTTAGCTAACTAAATTGTGTACATATTAGATGAGATGAGCACTGTGCACTACTTTTGCAATGGATTAGATGAGATGAAATGAGTTTGTTTTCCATCCCTTCGACGTCTTCGAATTCTGGCTTTGGCAGATCTTTGATGTCAGTCAGTCTTTTACCATTAATGTGAATGATTTCTTTGCGCTATCACTTAGGACCAAATCTGGGTGCCTAAATTGTTTTCTTTTTCTACGTTTTATGTCTTGTTAGTAATACAAAGGAAGTTCGAAAGCTTCCTTTAGTTTGGTGAAAAACCAAGTGTCCCACATTGGTAAGAAAAAAGAAGTTTTAGTGGTTTATAAGGAAAGTGAGTTTATAGTGGGTTAGTAAGCTAGACAAAGGGTATCCCACGCGCGCGCCGCCGCCACCGTCCGGCCGGCTCGGCTCGTGACACGTGCGCGGTGTGGTGTGGCTATCCTTTTGGGTCGAGATTAGTTGTGGGTCCAGTTCTTGTATGAGACCTTTCAACCAATCAAGTCTAGCTTATCCGATTCTTTTTCAGCACATGTTAAAACTGTTTGAAACTGAAAAATTCATTTCCTTCCTTGATTTTCTCCCTTCTGTTTTATGATTTTGATTTCAGTCATGATGGCTATTGATATCTCATTTTTAATGGTCATTATTTGTAATCAATTTTCGATTTTAATGCTATTGATTGCTGACAGTTTTGAGTATCAGTTTTGATCCTTTTTTCCACTATAAAAGGAGGCTTTGGCTGATCATTTTCAATACACAGAAAATCCTCTTCTCTCATCTTCTCTTCTTCCTTCTCTTCTTAAAACTTCTGAGCATAAACTAAGAGTTCCAGCTCTCCCTGTTCGAGTGCACGAACTAGGAGAGTGCTGTGTTAACCTTGGGGGACGACGTCTTGTTTCATTGCACCTGTGTGAGGGCGAAATTCGTTTCTAAGGCAGTGGCCATCATACCACGGCGCAACAATCTTTTTTCTTAAATCACAGTAAAATTCCGGCCAACATTGTTATCCTTTTCTGTCCATTTTATTTTTTGCAGTAACCTTTCTTTCCAACAATTTAGAAACGAATTTTATTTGTGTTACTGTATTTTTTCACCATGGAAAAAATGGACATATTCACCACATCCAAAACTCTTCTGGACCTCTCAAAAATGGAACCTCTTGATGGCACTAACTACAAACGTTGGTCCCAGAAAATGTTGATTTTCTTCGAGCAACTCGAAGTAGACTATGTCCTTACTGAAGATTGTCCTTCTATCCCTAAGGCTCCTGTTACTACTATTGTTGTTGATGCAGGAGCCTCTCTTCCTCCACCTCCTATTCCTGACCAGACCATTCTTGACAAAATAGCCAAGTATGAGAAACACAACAAACTGGTTCGTGGACAAATGCTTAGCCATATGTCCAACACTATCTTTGACTTATTCATTATTAATAAGTCTTCCAAGTCCATTTGGGAGACTCTTGAGAAGAAGTATGGAGCTGACGATGCCGGCAAGAAGAAATATGTCACCGGCAAGTGGATTAATTTCCAAGTGGTGGATGACCGCTCAATCATGGATCAAGTCCATGAATACGAGAATCTGGTTGCTGATATTCTGGCTGAGGACATGAAGATGTGTGAAATCCTACAAGCAAATGTCCTTATAGAGAAGCTGCCCAAGTCATGGGACTCCTACCGCAACCAACTCAAACACAAAAAGAATAACATGACCTTGGAGGAACTTGTTAGCCATCTCAAGATTGAGGAGGCTAATAGACTTAAGGATAAGGAAGCTTCCAACCCTGATGTTTCTGTTAAGTCTAATCTTGTGGGATCTTCTAAATCTGACAGGTTCAATAAAGGAGGTGCCACTAAGAAGAACTTCAAGAAGAGTGGAGTTAATAACAAGAAGCCAGGAAACTTCAAGAAGAACAACAATGTCAAAGGTGTTTGCTATGTTTGTGGCAAATCTGGACATAGAGCCTATCAATGCCCCAATCGTGCTGACTCCAACAAAGGTGGCCCCAAAAACAAGCAAAACCAAGCCAACTTGGTCCAAGATGATGAAGTCATTGCTGCTGTTGTTTCCGAGGTGAATCTGGTCGGAAACAAAACTGATTGGATTGTCGACTCCGGGGCTTCCAAGCATTTCTGTGCCAACAAGGAGTTATTTGCTGAGTTCGAGAAGGTGCCCGATGGTGAGCAAGCCTATATGGGAAACCAAAGCAGTTCTGATGTCCTTGGCAAAGGAAAGGTTTTCCTTAAGCTCACTTCTGGCTAGACTTTAGCTCTTCAAAATGTGTTTTATGTGCCTAGTCTTCGTAGGAATCTTATTTCTACTGCACTTCTTGATAATGTTGGTTTTGAAACTGCTTATAAGAGTGGTAAGGTTGTAATGACCCGCAATGGGGATTTTGTGGGAAAGGGCTATCTTAGTGGGGGGCTTTATGTGCTAGAGACCATTGCTGATGTTGTTGATCCTATTAATAAAGCATCTACTTCTGCCTATATAGTTGAGTCTTGTGATATTTGGCATGCTAGATTAGGCCATGTGAACAAAAGTTCACTCAAACGCTTACACCAAATGGACCTAATTCCTAACCTGTCTTTCAATGAGAATGACAAATGCCAAGTTTGTGTTGAAGCCAAGTTCACTAAGAAACCTCATAAATCTGTGAGTAGTAGATCCACTCAATTACTTGAACTTATTCTCACAGATTTAGCAGACTTTAAGAAATGTGAAAGTAGAGGTGGTAAGCACTACTATATCACCTTTGTAGATGACTATTCGAGATACACCAAAATGTATCTCTTAAAGTCTAAGGATGAGGCTGAGAAGATGTTCTTAGTGTACAAGGCAGAAGTAGAGAACTAATTAGACTGAAAGATTAAGAGAGTTAGGTCTGATAGGTGTGGTGAATATGGGTCAAATTTCCTTAAGGAGTTTTGTGAGACTAATGGAATAGTTCATGAGACATCTGCCTTATATACCCCTCAACATAATGGTGTAGCATAAAGGAAAAATAGAACCCTTAAGGAGATGATGAATGCCATGCTCTTAAGTTCTGGACTACCTGACAATATGTGGGGGGAGGCCGTATTTTCAGCTAACCAATCCTTAATAGAGTACCCCATAAGAAGTTAGATAAGACACCCTATGAGTTGTGGAAGGGCTATGCGCCTAACCTGAAATACTTGAAAGTGTGGGGGTGTTTAGCTAAAG
>CAAKMY010034754.1:0-21652 GCA_901111285.1 Corrigiola litoralis | reverse complement strand
CACTTACATCCTATTGCATAAACTTAAAGTCATAAGACTCATAACTCATTTACCCATGAAGACCACAACACAATACAGCAGAATCAGTATTCTGGAGCTTCAAATTAAAGAAGACTAGGCAGATATTTCTGACAGTGTTACATACCCATACTTTCGACAAACTGATATTGGAACTTTCAGAGTTTCAGCAACAATGAAATCTATTGCGTATTTAAGCTTCATGTTTGACTTGTAGTTTGCATCAATCAACCTAATCATAGTTAACAATTTAGCATCACATCTCCACAAATTCATGAAAATGTCAGCATATCGGACTGAAGAAAAACACAGCAGTTGCAGCCCCTTTTTTCCTTTGACCTTGTTAGGCAATTGGCCGTGGAAAATGGCTCAAAAACCTGGCTTTTAAGCCAACTGAAAAACCAGTTACCAAACAAACCCTTTGTAATATTAACATAGTTCAGTTTACAAAGTGGAAAATATGAACAAAAGAACTTTCAGGGTAGGCTGAAGGGTTGCAGTATACATCACCAAAGGAAATACAGCACAGAATGAAGTCAAAAGAACAAGAATAAGGCAAGTCTTGGCTATTCACTCCTGCCTTTAGTCCTAAGTCCTAACAGGAAAAATTAAAGCATAATGATTGAATACCTATCCTGACCACAGCTAGAAAAGTTATCTCTGCCTTTATGTGTAATTCAAGGAACAGCAAACACACTTGCCGGAGCACCACAACACATCAATACCATCCCTAAGTAAAGCAGCTAATCTCATTAAATGTGAGAGAAATTATAATGCTGAGGACCACATGGAGCAGACTAATGCCTAGATGCCAGCAACAAGTTCATATAAATTGGTACATAACAGCTCTACCTTAATTTCTTAAACGAGAATTTGGAGAACAAAAGTTGCAAGCTTGAACTTTGTGGTGGCACATAATTATCTGGGTAAACGAATTGAGGCAGCAAAATCTTTTAGGACATCACAAAGCAACATCATCCTAATTCCTACTGAACAGAACCTCTCCTCCAAAAAACAATTGTTTATCATGCTGACATGCAGCTTCTCCTCTTCCCAAAAGATTCTATTGATTTTTCCATCCCTTTACACAAGCTGCAAACACACAGCCAAATCCAGAAACCAAAAAAACTTTGCTCAAAAACGCAACTTACAAGCCCCCAAAAAAGACATCGCCCTTCTTACTTCCATTCTCAGGCCATTAGATCGCAAGAAATAGAACCCCCATACATGCAGGAGCTTAAATTACGGAAAGAAGACAAACCTTAAATTATTAAAAGCAACACCACACTTCAGAGAAAAGAACAAAGTCATAAGGGCATTGACTGGAGTATAGTATTCAAGCAAAAGAGAATCAAAAGTCTTTACTTCATGGGTTTAGGTCCTTTTGGCACAACTTTTTATCATTCCCTTTCTCATTTCTTCATGATAAAAAGCCTATATCACTCAATATATTACCACATTCCCCCAAAGTCTGAGATCCCCAATCTTCAAAAATCAAAAAAAGATGAATAAATATACGAGAAAAAAAAGGCCTGCATCATTATTTTCATTAAATCGCATCGACCAAGCAATCCCACCTTGCCAACAGCACACCCCCCTGCTGGTGGGATCAGCGGCAGCAGCAGCAGTGGGTTTCCAGACCTCACCCCCAGTCAAGAAAGGGACACTCAATATGCCGTCTGTGGCCCCATATCCCCAATGGCCAGATTTCGGAGCTCTATGTTACTAGTTTGAAAGAGAGCTATTTCAGCAGTCTAGAGCCCTTTCCTTGATCACTCCACCGCCTCACATCCACCCAACACAAAAACACTCATCCATGGTTAACAAGTCATCCATCCAACTCCTGGCAGCAAGCATAAGAATAATGCTTACAAAATCTCATTCGAATACGATCTGCCTTACGCCAGTCTGCACCGCAATCTGCACGCCCAGCAACATCGCATTGGCTTCCACCACTAGCGGATCCCATTTAGCACGCACATGAGAGTATGCTACTCGGATAACATTAACCTGCTCATTCCTCGGAACCACCCCCATACCTCATACCTGAGCCCTTATCCCCCATACCCGCACCATCGACATTACATTTTACCAACCCAGCATCTGGTGGTTGCCATTTAGTATTGCGGTTCATAGGGAGGCTTGCCACTGTACCTGTTCCAGCTCCAAGCGCCTCCTTAGAAGCACTAACAAGTTCCAAAGAGCCACGAACCACCTCGTCCACATCCTTTACTTCACCCCCATGAGCCACTTTGTTTCTGGCATTCCAAGCTCCTCATGCCACAGTAAACAATCGCTCCCTTAGCTCAACCATTTTCTACGCCATAAATCTCCCAACCCAATCACACATAGACAACTCTTCCATCCCATAAGTGACATCCTCCCAGTCTGTCAACTCCCAAAGACGAGCAGCTCTTGGACAGCTCCTAATAGCATGACCCACTGTTTCTGGAGCAACATGACATCTCGGGCACAAATCATCCACTTCCTCCGTCGTATCAAGTTTGTTCTAGTAGGAAGCGCAAGACCTGATTTTAGCTGGTATATAATTCCAGGCCCCAAATACCTCTCCATAGGGATGCACCCTTCGTTAAGGATTACGGCTTGTCCATTCTAAACGACTTCCAGACGATAAAATGGTGACCACTGCGAACTGTATAAACTCATTCTTATATGTCCATATAAGTTTATTCGGCCTACGGTTGATACTAAAAGGAATATCAATAATCTCATTCACCTCAAAATGGAGCATAACTTGACAACCTCCTCGTTCCACCTAGCTTCGTTTTCAATCAACAGATCAGCCACAACCATATTCTCCCTCCCCTGGGGCATTGGAGAAATAATCCTAGAGCTGGAGGTCTAGCCATCCAAGGATCACCCCAACCCTAACAGACTTACCATCGCCAAATCGCCAATTCACCCATTTGCTTCTTGAACAAGCACAAAGCAAGTCTAGCTATTGAACCCTGCCTTTAGTCCTAAGTCCTACAGGGCTTATAAGGCATCATGACTGTACCTTGACCACAGGTAGAAAAGTTCTCTCTGCCATCATGTTTAATTCAAGAAACAGCGAACATACTTGCTGCAGCACCACAACATCCCTACCTAAATGGCTAATCCAGTAATCAGTAAAGTGATAGGATTTATAACGCTGAGGACCGCATGAAGCAAAGTAATGCTTAGATGCCAGCAACAAGTTCATATAAATTGGTACACAACAGCTCTACCTTAATTAATTAAACGAGAATTTGGGAAACAAAAGTTGCAAGTTCGGAACTTTGTGGTGGTACATAACTGTCTGGGGTAACGAATTGAGGCATCAAAATCTTTTAGGACATCACAAAGTAACACCATGGAAGGCCCCTGTCCACTGTGGATGATCATCCTAATTCCAATTATAGAGAAGCTCGCCTACAAAGAAATTTGTTGATCGTACTGACATGCAGCTACCCCTCTTTCCTACATATATTAATCCTTTTTCCATCCCCTTGCACTAGCTGCAACTGCAGCAGCCAAATCCAGATACCAAAAAAAACTTGGTTGTCCAACAGCGCACCTTACAAGCCCCCAAAAGAGACATCCCCTTCTCATTTTCTTTCTCACACCATTATATCGCAAGAATTAAACCCCCATGAAGAAGCTTAAATCCCGAAAAGAAAGCGAACAGAAAACAAAATTACACTTCAGAGAAAAGAACCAAGTCATAAGGGCATTGACTGGACTAGTGTATTCAGAAAAGCTAAAGAGAATCAAATGCCACTGTTTCCTCCATGGGTTTAGGTCAGTTTGGCGCAACTTAATATCATTCCCTTCTCTCATTCCTTCATGATGAAACCGTTGCCTATATCCCTAATCAATGAATTACCACATTAGATAAATACAGAAGATAAACAACACCTGCATCATTATTTCAACTTAATAGCTTACACCAAGCAATCCCACCATCCCAACACTTAAGCCCCCCTGATGGTGGGGACCGAGGGCAGCAGCAGCAGTGGGATTCCCGAACTCCCCACCGATAAAGAAAGAGGCACCAGATATGCTGTCTGCGGTCCCATATTCCCAAAAGCCAGAATTCGGGGCTCTAAGTTGCTACTTTAAAAAGAAAACTCTTGCTGAAGCCGGAACCCTTTCCTTCACTCAACCGCCTCACTCGCCACCCAATCCAGTGAGCATAGGTCTTTTTGGCGCAACTATTAATCATTCCCTTTCTCGTTTCTTCATGATGAAACCCTACAGGCGACATCCCTCATCACTGAATTACCAATTCCCCCAAAGCCTGAGACCCCAATCTTCAGAAATCAAAAAAGATGAATAGCTATACAAGAAAAACAAGACCTGCATCATTATTTTAACTCAATAGCTTAGACCAACCAATCCCACCTTGCAAAGACTACACCACCCTACTTCGGGTTCGGCGACAGCAGCAGCAGTGTCTTTACAGACTCACCTTCGATCAAGAAAGAGACACTCGATATGCCGTCTGCAGTCCCATATTCCCACTGGCCAGATTTCGGAGCTCTATGTTGCTAGTTACAAATAAAAAACTCTTTCAGATGTCGAAATCCCTTTCCTTGACCAACCAAATGCCTCACATCACCCAAAATAAAAATACTCATCCATGGTTAACCAGTCATTAATCCAACTCCTCAGCCCCAAAATATATTGAATATAAATGCTATAGTACCCTCCTTTGAATGTTGACTGACTCCAATCTTCTAGGGGCTGCTTCTTGCGACTGAGGTTCTAGATCTCACCTCCTGGCTGAGACCAACCTCCAGAAGGTCCAAGTTGACCGTCATAACATAGAATGCAATTAGTGGCAGAAGAGATAAAGACAGCTGACACTAACAGTCCACATTGAGGAACCACATCAGCTAAACAAGCTACATTCATAGAAAGGTATGCCAGCCTGATGGCTGCAGAAAATACATGATGATAGTGGCAGGTTAAAAAGAAAAGATGAGGGATAAAGGTCAAGGAGATTGCGGCAGTTCTGACAGAAGGAATGTAGAAGATGGAGCAAGTGCAACTATGCAAAATTAGTTTTCATTTCCAGCACTTTAAGAGACTAGAAGGGTAATGTCAATATGTCCGCCATTCAGACCTAAACTAGGCAATTCCTAAACCTCCCCTTTCCCTCATTACCCTCCTTGATTCATTTTTCTTTCACATGTTACACCAAAAGACCCCTAATTTAGCTACAAAAAAAACCAATATCATCCCAGCAACAAGAATGAGAACCCACCCAATACAAGTTTAAAAACAAACACTGTTGTTGCTAGCCTGCTACGAGCTCTTACCGATGCAGAAAACACAAAATTCAAAGAAAAAACCAACAGTGTCCTTCCAGAAACAGGACAGCTCTTAGGCTTAAAATACCAGCAGAGACTTCTACACATGTTTCACCAGCCATACAAAAAAGAGCATCAATTACAACTAATTTCATAGTGATCATAATCTGTCTCAAGCATAATTTTTGCAAATACATATTCAGCTGTAAACTTATGATAACAATTGGATAGCAACGTAATCATGCGACAAGATCTTTTCCCATGTTGTAAATTATACACAAAGAATTCTAGGGATAAAACACACAAAGCATTAAATGTAGGCATATTAAAAGCAAATCAATAACATGGTTACCAAACATCAAGTGCTTCCTCGCCATCATTTTAATATCCCTGACCAAGTTCAACTGAATCCTCAATTCTTATGATCCCCCATGTAAGCAAAGTATGCATCATCATTAACTCTTAATAGGCTCATCATCATCTTCTTCAATTAATTCTTGATGGGCTAATCATCATCTTCAATATCCCAACTCAAGTCCTCATCATCCTCAGCAACACTCAACCGTTTGCGCAATTCAGCCCTATCTGGACTGCCAAGTTGACTCGCCTTCTTCTCATCCCCACTACCGATATCCTCAATCTCATCCCATCCAAGGTCTTCCTCCTCGTGAGACGGCTGGCTAGACACAACCGAAAGATCACTATCCTTACCCGACTCACTCTGCTCACCTTTCCCCTCCGAATGCGCCTTCTCCTCAGCTTTCTTCACCTCCTCCTCTTCATCCTCCTCCTCCTTCTCCTTCACCTCATCCTTTTCCTCTCCTTGCACAATCTCACTCGATTCCTCAACACCCTTCTTCTCGCCCTCCACATCGCGAGTCACCTCACCCTCCGACCCCATTTCCTTCGACAACTCCCCATCCTTACTCCCACCCTCCTCCTCGGCCGTCTTCTCCTCCTCCTTCACCGTCACATTCGCCACACCACTAGCCAACTCACTCGCCCCTTCCCCCTCCTCATCATCAACATCATCATCATCATCATCAACATCCCAACTCAACTCCTCATCATCCTCATCCTCACCGCCAATCGCCCTCTTCACCAGCTTCGCCCTCACAAACTCGGCCTTCTTCAACCTATCCACCCGATAAAAATAGCGACACCAAAAAGTGTGGTGATCAACCACCCCAGGCACAAGCTCCCTATAAATCCCCCCCACCGCGGCACTCTCCCTCACCACCTCCTCCACCTCCTCCCCCTTCAACTCAAACCCCGCCCTCCACCTCTCATACTCCCCCTCATCCTCCACCTCCCCCACATACGTCCCCGCATCGCTCTGCACCGCCCTCAGCTGCACATCAAACCTGCTATACTTCGCACCAACAGCAGTAACATTATTACTATCGACATCACTATCGTTATAATTATTCCCATCCGGGGATATAAAATCGGACACGACAGCGCCAAAGGAGTCGAAAGCGTGGCCGACAGACTCGAGGGAGACCTGGGCCTTGGCGGCACCGAGGTCGAGAGAAGACGAGGCGACTTGTTTGAGGACTTGGGTTTCAGACTTGAGGCCGGAGGTGAACTCCTGGAGGTCCCGCTTGTAGGTTTCGAGGACGGTTTCGGACTTCGTCGAGATTGTTTTGATCAGGCCCCCGAAGGCGGTCCACCCGAAAGACGGGGTTGTTGGGGACGGTGAGGATGGCGATGAGGGTGAGGGAACGGACGGTGGGGAGTCCGGCGCCGGGGGATCGGGGTCGTCGGAGAAGACGGATTTCAAGAAGTTCATTTTGGGTTTGGGTTTGGGTTTGGGTTTGGGTTGGGGAGTATGAGATTGTGTGTAGTGAAGGTGTGGTAAATGCTTTTGTAGATTCAGATTTTGGTATTTTTTGCAAGTTTAATCAAAGTGCTATGGGCAAATTATTATAACTTGAGAGTACATATTCTCATATGTATGTAATAAATTCTGCTGGGTGTTGAGATCCTTTAGAGTTGAAAAATAACTCTAAAGAGTAGAGTTTACCCATAATTGTACAAATTTAAATTACACTTTGATTTTGGTTTACACCCCACTTTTTATACTATTATTTATGGTAATGTCTATCAACTCTATTAGAATTAATTCTAAATAATCCAACCCTAAAAGACGGTCAGCTAGTTTTAGAAAAGACCGTCTACTTTAATCAAAGTGTTAATCTAAATGAACAACCAAGAGATAAGAGATGATTTGGCAAGGTTCATTTCTTAACTCCCATTATATGTTATGTGTGTCATATACTCATATTCATATGTGTATTGGGAAAATGGTGGAAATATTTTATATGTTTTCACCCATTTTATATAACTGATAGTCTCGTATGAGACCTTCTGATTTTAAAGTGGTCTATTATTTATCTATTATCTATCACATGTAATAGTTATATACCTCCCCATATTTTCGTTATTCTAATTTGAGTAATGTTAAAGTTGAAACAAGAGTTTTGCACTTTTTTCTCTATTAATATTACGCAACATATTGATAATGATGGAAAATATTTTGAAAAAGAGCAAATGAAAGGAAATGGTAAATAAGTAACGATTAGTATAAATTATAATTCACATAGCTCTTTGTGTTTCAAAAAAAAATATTTGTAATGCAATTTTTAAAAAGTAATAATTCTACTATTATTGACAATCATTTCATTCGTCGAAAGTACAACTACGAAAGACTAGTAAAAAAGTTCTATTAACATATATAAGTTATTTACTAAGAGTACTACTTAAAAAGTGACTTAATGTTATCATTTCATATTATTAAAAATAGTAGGCAAAACTTTTAAATTCTCATATTTATCAAGCATCATCACTACATCAACATTAAATAGGAAAAAAGAACTCAATCATCATTCTCCCGCCTTATCACCTACCCAAAATTCAAATTTTCTTACAGTTACAAAATTGTTCCCCTTCCACTTTAATTACCTTCAATTGATAATGGTCTTCTCTCTCAACGGTGCTATCCACTAGACCACTACCCACCAAATAAAAAATTTGTCTATAATTTCCACTAAAATAATGTCACCACTCATTTGTACCCATAAATGTAATTCAATCACACTACATCCACATTAAATAAAAAAAGAAACCAATCATCATTCACCCGCCTTATCACCTACCCCAAATAGATTTTCTTACAGTTACAAAACTCTTTCCCTTTTTCTTTGATCATCTTCAAATGATTATTGCCTTCTTTTTCAACTCTCAATTTTCCAGCAAATAAAAAAATTTCTCTATAATTCTCACTCAAATAATGTCGCCACTCATCTCCCTCCCCATCAATGATTCTCATATCCCACAGTAATTAGTCATTTCTATACAAACACCAATCGAAAAATTTCTTCCACATTCTCTATCTATCTTAACCTCTAACTTTGAGTCATGTCCTATGGTTTTATTCAAGCCTTAGCTACTTTGTAAATTGTGAATCCTTTTTTTTAGCTACTTAATGGATGATTTTTCATTTTATGTGATTAACCATTAAATTACTAATGTATTTTATAATAGATTAACAATTTATTATCAGTGGATTTTTAGGTGATCGATGTCACACGAGATAATTATTACCCAAATAAAGAATTTAGAAATATTATTTTCATCTCATTCTAATCTATTTCCAAAAATAAGTTGGTAAGATTGATTTATACATTCAATTTTTTTGTCTTTGTATCTTTTGCAAATTATGTGCACAACATCTATTAGACTCCGTGTCATGTGTTTTTATTATTTATATTTTGATTTGGTGCCTAAGTTTCAGGTAGAAATTTTTCAATACACTTCGATTATGTGAAACACATAATTTGATATACATGCTCATGTCTAAATTTTCTTTTTTTTAATCTTTTATTAACCTTTAATATTTGCCTTTGCTACTCTATTTCGAAATGTTGAAATATTGAAATATTAAAAAAGGACGAAGGGTAAAAGCTTTTGGTATGCCTAAACCTTATACCTTTTTGTGATATATTATAAATCTCCATTTTACATGTTGTGATATTTATAGTTCCTATTTAAAAATCGTGTATTCATCTTTATCTCATTATTTATTACCCCCATTAAAGTAAAATCATGTTAAAAATTCCAGTTTTTCTTTCTCAAGTTATCGTGGTTTTTTACGAATTGGATTTCTAATTATTCAAATTTACAACTATATTTAGTTTAAACATCTCATTAGAACAATGTGAGTTGCTGATTATTATTTAACACTTAAGTGTACAATGTGTGATGATTTATTTTATTAGAGTTACAAATTTTTTGTATTTCTACTTCGGTGCATAATTGACAAAAAAATGGAAAATTGACATTTATCATCATTATTTATTTATTTTAATGGTCTTTTCATTTTAATAGTTTGATGCTTACTTTGAAATTTATGTTTCTTAGTATGTGATTTATCAAACTTTATGTTTATGTGTTATATATAATGTTAATATATATTTTTTGTTGGTTTTGTTGTTTGTTGTTTCTAAAATCGGCTGCTGTAGATATAAATCACTATTGTTATTCTATTTTAGTAAGTATTTTGATTTGTTTTGAAGTTATAAATGATTAACTCATCTATTTGCTTATGAAAACATGTATAAGAAATACACATTATTGAAAGAATAGCTTAACATAATAAGGTATAAAGATATTTTTTCATCAAAATATTTAATATTGGTATGTACCCATTAATATGAAAATTCATGGTCATTAGTCTATAATATATTAAAAACTCAAAGAGGAGTGTTCAAAGTGAAAATCTTAAACAAGGCGCCAAAGTAAAACTTAAAACAAAATGAAACTGAAAAGCTCCGCGGTACGTAGCTTCTTGCAGGCAGTATTCCAAATTAACTTGCCCAACTTGCGCATCTCTCATCTAATCACAGATATCATCCCCATCCCCATGTGATTAGAGTATTAGACTGATAAAGTGTAACCTTCACTCCTCCCCTCCTCACAAAAATTCAAAATCAAACCCCTTTTCCTTCTCTTTTGAAATAAACCAAAGGGCAAAAACGGAATTCCCAATCTCACAAGCACTAACAATTAATATTACGAAAAACAAAAAATCTTGTGTGATCTTTCCTAATTTTATGTAAAATTCAGACAATTATTTAACTTATCTTTTTTTTTGCTTAAAAAGATTTATTCATACTATGCTTCAATATCGCTAAAAAAAAATCAATAAGAAATGACTATTTAAACTCTATTAGTGATATAATCTCATTTCATGTGAAAATTACACTATCTCATCTAATTCTGTAATAACCTGTGACCAAATACACATAAAATATACTCTCTTCGTCCCACTTGATTCTTATCATTTGTTCAAATTTCCTCTTATATGTCACTTACAAATGATAAAAATCAAGTGGTGGGACGAAAGGAGTACTCCATAACTATTTAAACTCTGACGTAACTTTATTTCATGTGAAAAAACACTATCAAAATTTATTTCCAAAAAAATAAAAATAGTACTACTAACACAATCAAAATGTAACGTCGTACAACTCCCCCACCCCGGTCTAAAAATTCAAAATCAAAGGGCAAACCCGTAATTTCTCCATCCTCCCAACCATACCATCCAACATCCCTTAAACCCACACGTGTCCTCCCCGTCAAATCCCAACCGTCCATCTCCCATCTCCACAAACCCTACCCAATACCCCCCCTTATACCATCCTATAAACACCCCCCTCTTTCTCTCTCCTCCCTTCCAAAACATTACATGTCTCAACACAACACAACACAACAAAACAAAACACAACTCAACACAACTCCTCATCTCCTTATCTTATCTCCTTGTCCAATCCTGTCCCCCCATAATAAAAATGGTGGAGAGCGTGGGCCCCGCAGTCAGGCCGGCGAGAGAGGCGGAGGGTGGTGGTGGAGGGTGTTACGTGGGGTGGTCGGAGGTGTACGTGTGTTCGGAGAAGGGGAGGAGGGAGATACACTACACTCTAACGAGGAGGGATGGGGGGTCGGACCTTGCGGTGATTGCCAAAGAGAAGAGTTTGAGGCACATGACGTATCGGTTTCTCATTGATGACTTTGCGGCTTCGTTTTATATCAAGCCCAGATCTAGGAGGGAGCTTGTTGATTGGTTGGACTCATTTGTTCCAGGTATTATTATTATTATTATTATTATTCATCTTCTCTTTTTTTTTTTGGGGGGGGGGGGNNGTCGCTGATAAGAATCGAACCCCGGCCTCGTGATTGGGGCAAGAGCGGTCGGTCTTATTACTTGAGCTAGATGTTTTTTTTCGTTGTTGGGGGATTTGTTTGGGTGTAGGGAAGAAATCATAAAAATGGTTTTAGTGAATTTTTTGGGTGTTTATTAAGAAATGGTTGATCTTTGGAATCTTTTGTTATTATTTTATTTTCTGGGTTTTAGCTGTTTTTTCCTTATCTTTTGTTATGTGTGATTGAATGATGGAATCATAGTTTTTTTAAAAGGGAATTTTTAAAGAAATGATTGATTTTTGGGATAAATTGGGTATTTTTATGAGAACAGATTAATTTTGGGTCAATTTAAAATGGTTTAATTTGGGCTATTTGTAACAGAAAGGATTGATTTTTGGATTTTTTCATGGGTTGATTTGCGTTGTAATTAATGACTCTTCTATCTTTTTGATGGGAAGAATTAATATTTTGTACTTTTTTGTACTTTCGGATGTATTCTGGTTGAATTTGCAACTGTGCTGTAAAAATTTTGACCCTTTTTTTTGTTAATTGATTAATTGGTCATATTGATGGGAAGAACATCTTCGTTGTGTAATTTTTTTTTTTTAAGATGTTGCTGGATAGATTTGGGTATGTTGATCCCATTTTCTTACTGATCTCTTCTTTTTAGGAGTTTTTTTTTTTTTTTTTAATATCGATTTTACCTGTGTATAGTCATGTTATTGAAAAGAAGAAGTTTCTGGGGTGTTTTAAGATGTGGGGTCATGACGCTTTCGTTTACTTTTTACTCATACGTTACAAAGAAGTATTCTTTTCGTGTGGATTTGGTTATGTTTTCTTTTGAAGTGAGATTTTGTTATTGGGTGGATTTCGGTGTGGAGGAATGAAATTAAAGATTATGACTTTTCCTATTGTGACTAGAGAAATAGAGAATACTAGATCTGGGGATCGAAGAACCTTTCTTTTCGCTTCGTTTGATCGTCTTCCTTTGTTTTTGTTGGTCATGTTGCTGGACTCGTTATCCCATATCCGACATGGGTGTGTAAGTGTGTTTCCAGGTGTCCGACTCACTGTTTTTTTAAAAGAATTGTTTGTTTTTAGCTTTAGGATGAGTGTGCCGTGTCCATACCCATATCCGTGTGGAAAGTATTTGACATTGGTTCTTGAGGATAAGTGAAGACTCTGAGCTTCATAGCTGTTGGAAGTTTGTTTCTCTGAAAAATAGAATATGTACATTTTGTTTCCTGTATTTTTGATTTTTGAGGTTTTAGCTGTCCTTGCTCGATTAATTGTATCTGATTTTTGAGGGTCCTTTTATTTTCTTGTATGATTTCTAGTTTTCGAATAGGTAGTTAACTAGTTATCCCTGAAAGAAAGGTTCAATTCTGGGGGTGTGGGGATGAATGAGATGATTCGGGGCTGGATCTTTTCTCATATTTTTCTTCAATAAACTTTTATCTGGTAGTGATTTCTTTAAATTTTATGAGGCGTAATGTAGGAAATATATGATATGTTTGAATTATTAAGTGATTGATTTATATATGGCTGGCTAGATTTTCCCAAGGATTTTGACCTTTGGAGTTCAATGCATGCTGTACTCAATTTACGCTTCAAGAGTTCTTTTAACCGCGATATAACCTTCCATTGTTAAGAAAAACCTATTTAGTGAGGGCAGGGTTACTTACATCTGCCTTTCCTCGGTGGACCTCTTTCCGGAACTTTGTGGTGTTGCTGTTTCGGTTTCCTTTTGAGTTTTTTTGAAGCTTAGAACAAGTGATATTCTCACCATTTTGCAAGTTTTCTTGTAAAACATTTTATTCTTTTGTTCTGCTTGCCATCTTGAAGGTGTTATGACTGTAGTTATGCTTTAAAAGTATCAAAAGATTTAACTTCTTGCTTAATGTTATGCTGTGTGTTTAAATCAATTTGTTTTTCTTATTGGGTTTGAGCTGGGTAATTCTCATCCTGTGTGTTTTCTGGCAGTGTGTTTCGATCTATTTAACTTGCTGGCTTTTTAAATGTGCCGTATTTTGTGTCCTGGTATCCTCGGCTTAACAAGAGTTGACTATATCTGGGCTGCAGGATTGTTAGACCAATTTCTAAGAGCCGGTTGAGAGCTTTGGCATCCTCATGCCCTCTTCATATCTAGGTTATGATATGTTCTATCTTCTGCGCCTCTTCCTCTCTGTGTTTCAAAATTCCATTTTCTGTATCTGCCCGCTTGCTCAATACTAGCTTCTTGGTGTTAGGTTATGATTGTTTAGCTGGTCTCTTGTAACAGTACGGGCTTGGGCAGTACTTTTGGCTGTTTGTTTGATTTATTCCTGGCTTAAGCATGCTGTATTCCTCAATCGAGTGATGATTGTTTTGTAATTTTAATGTATCTGTTGGTAACAGTTTGACGATTGGGTGCAGATTCATCAATACCCGTCTCAGCACAAACAAGTCCTGGTTTTTCCTATGGAAATGATGCTGATGAAGTGAATGTTCAAGTAATGAAGGTACATATTATGATAATTCATTTTTTTTCTTATTTGGCTCGTTGGTTTGTCGATCAAGGTTCATCATTGTGGTTCTTTTCATGAGCTTATTGTTTAATTACTTGGTTTAGGACACACAACTGCGGAGATTGGGTCAGTATACAACAGAGTTTTTATGGCTAGGCTCCCCATGGATGTGTAAGAAGAGGCGAAAGCATTACAAAGCTTTTCGTCGCAATGGATTTAAAGTTTCGGTAAGACTTGGTGCTTTTGTCCACTACTCAAGTTCTAGAAGACTTTGCTTTGATTCAATTAGGTCTGATTATCATTGTTTATATACAATTTTTGTATTTGACGATTTACCTTATTGTATACAGGTTAATGAGTTTGTCCATGTATTGGCTGAAGAGGACAAGCGGCTCGTAGCTTACTTAGATGATATGTACGAGGATTCCAAAGGCAGCAAGATGGTTGTGGTACGGTGGTTTCATAAAATTGATGAGGTTGGTATTGATTTGCCTCACAATTTTAATGACAGAGAAATTTTCTTTTCTCTGTGTCTTCAAGATCTCAGCATCGAATGTATAGATGGATTGACTACTGTTTTGAGTCCCGAGCACTATGCAAAGTTCATGAGTGAAGCAAAACATACTCAGTTGGAGCCATATGTGTGCCATCAGCAATATGACAATGATGATCTCAAGCCTTTAGATGTTACGCAAGTGAAGGGTTACTGGAAGCAGGACGTTGTCAGATATATGTCGTCTTTTCCTTCGTCAAGGATTTTGCAGAGGACTGGTCTTCCTGAAACATCCAGGAAGAGTGAAGATAATATTGATTTCAGTGTGACAAAATCAAGGAAAAGGCTGCGCTTATCAAGAGAACACCAGGTAGACATGCAGTGTGCGCTAGCAAAAGATGCCAATGATAGTGATCACATAGTCGTCCGAAGCAATTCCAGGTTTGCAAAAGGTCCTGTTGGGGCTGTATCAAGAAAAGGCATGAATGTGGAAGTTGCACCTCAATTTATAGCTGTGGGTTCTGTAGTTGAGGCGTTATCACAGGATAGTGGCATAAGAGGTTGTTGGTTTAAAGCAATTGTTGTCAAGAAGCACCAGAACAAGGTCAAGCTGCGTTATCTCAACATTAAGGATGCAGAGAATGAAGCTAATTTTCTTGAGGTATTTGCTGCTTACTTTCTATTTTATTGTAGTTTTGATGTGTCTTTTGCTTGAAGACAAAGAAGGAATATTAGTCTAATCTTTGGAATGCTTATACTTCATTGCCGATCTTTGTTTTATATGCTCATAGTTTTCTTTGTGTATTAAGGAATGGGTCTTAGCGTCAAGAGTTGCTGCTCGTGATGACATGGGTCTTCGACGTAATGGTAGGCTTACTGTTAGGCCCTCCATGATGTCACATAATGCCAAAGTTTCTTGGGCCATTAATGTTGGCAGTATCGTGGATGCCTGGCAGCATGATGGTTGGTGGGAGGGTATTGTCATTCAGGAACAATTTGACGAGAAACTCCGAGTTTATTTTCCGGGTAAGACGTTGCTTTTGAAATTTTAGCGAGTATTTTACTTGTTGTGCACTATATTTGTTTAGCTGGTTCTCTTCTGTTAACAATTTGATTGTGTTTGTTTTTTCAGGTGAGAAACGAGATGCGGTTTTTAGTCGAAGTGACCTGAGACATTCCCAGGAGTGGGTGGAAAACACCTGGAAAGCATTAAGTGAAAGACCGGATATCGCAGCATCTGTTCTCTCTGGCCTCATGAGGGTTGGAAGAGCTGGAAAAAGTGGCGATGACAAAGCACCCAAAAATCTGATTTCTGATGTTGAACAGCTTGCTCCTGATTTGAGAAAGGACTACTCATGTGGGGCTCGAGATTCTTCCAGCAACTTTTTTGTTGACTTCTCGTACAAGAAGGAAAGCAGCAGAGTTGTGGTCGATCTTTCCAAGGATGATTCCCTTTCCCATTTGAAGTGGAACTCATCAGGGAAGAGAAGGCGTAGTTGCTTCTCTGTTCAGAAGCTACAGCCACGTGGCAGAAACAGAGTGAACTCTGAAAGGACGCTATTTCATGAAAACAATCAAGAGTTCTTAGTTCCTTCCACCGTGAACGGTGAAAAAGAGAGTTGCAAGACTGCTAAAGGTGACCGCGACGACTACAAACTCAGTGATTCTCTTTTCAGTTCATCTGTAGTGCCGCCTTTAACCAGCCTGGTTATGTCCCGATGAAGTTTCCCTGTCAATTCTGGGAATGTATCTTTGATCTGGCTTTAGGAATTAGCTCTTCTTTTGTTATTTTGCCAGCGTACATCATTGTGCATCTCAGTGATGCGCACTTATGTGCTCTCTGACTCCCGTGTAGCGATAAAGTGAGGATGGTCTCCCAGAAGTCGTAGTGGTGATCAAGGTCTCTCTTTGCTCTGTATCAATCATGTATTAAGAGCACACAGGTGCAAAAAGTTGTCCGAAACTGAAGGGCAACAGTTTTGATTGAGTAGAATAATGGATACTTTCACCTAGATAAGTAGGTTGCTAGTTTCCTTTTACTGCCGTGATTTGGTCTTGCAGTCTTTAACCTTTGGAGACTGGAGGCGTGGTGGTTTTTCTTTCTTTTTAGATGTCTGTAATTTTGTATAGCAATAATGCTCTGATCAGTATTTAATTATTTATGTTGCAATGAGCCCTCATCTTTTGTCGTACTGTCTCGTGTCTATTGCGCCTACTCGCTTTCTTTACATTTCGGTTGTTATGTAGGATAGCAAGCGTTGTGCCTGATGATTGTCTCTATGTTCTTGCTTCCCTTTTGTTGTGGTTACGAAGCTGAAGAGGTGTTAATGATTTTGAGAGACCTGGAGTCTGTCCGATGTTAAGGATCTTCTGTCTTTGCTTTTCAGGTTTGCTTTGCCTGTGTAGAAATGGGAAGCATGTGCTGACTGTTACGGGAGTATTTGAAGTCTAAAAGCATGGAGAGTTCACTTTAGTTATCACTGAACATCACTGCTCCAGTAGAGTGAATTGCTCCGTTTATATACATGTTACACGTTTCAAAAGGGTCATCAATACAGGTTTTGATCTATATGATGCATTGAAGCTGCATGGCGTCAGCAATATGAAACTGGTATGGTAGTTTGCCTCCATTGTGTCAGTAGTTGAATTTAGCCGAAGATTATACAGTGGAGTCTGGAAGGTCAAAATTTGACCTACGAAATATAGGAGCAAGTTCATCCTGCTTCCCCCACGTGCTCCAGAACTGTATTTCCATTCTGAACATAGCCCACTGCTTAGCTTATCCTGTTAATTATGCCCCTGTTTACCTCGCTTGGGGCCATTGATTACGTATCAGGCAAAGAGTCCACTAACTGTAGGTAGGGCATCTGACAAGCAAAACTACTCTAGGGAATCTGAGAAGCAAATATGGGATGAATCAGGCATTTTTGTTTTTTAAGTTATCTCTTGTTAGAGAAGATGATCCGTGTTCTCATGGTAACTGAAACACACTGATGAGCCCTGTGCTAAGCGATGAATCGCCTTAAACAAAATTGTTAAAAGCTGAAATTCACCAAGTCTATCTAGGACACAGTATTGCAAGATGAGAAGCAGATGGAACTATGTTTGTTGTAGTTCTGTAGAATTGTGCAAGTGCAAGGCAAGGATACCTTGGAATAAGTCAAGATTGTCTCCTCTTTTTGGCTATGTATTTTCGGCCTCAAGGCACTACCAAAGTGGCTATGCCGGTTGTTCTCCCCCCCCCCCCCCCCCCCCCCCCCCCCCCCCTTTTTTTTTTTACCAAATGAAAAATGAGGAAATATTGGTGGCCACAAAACAGTTTATGAAGATTGTCTAGTGTGGATATTTTGCAGCTGACCTTAGCGTGCAGCTGTAAGTCATTCATTAAAGTGAAGCAAAGAAAAAATTGAAGACACTACCTTCCTAAGCAATTCTGAATTGAAAGGAATTCTAGGAGGACCATCGTATTCCATAATTTGTGGGTTCCTCCCTCTGCTTTTCAAAGGCATCTTTTATCCACTATGCAGTCTATGCACATATGACATACTGCATACGAGTATAAGCTAGTACATAGATTATAAACTAAATGAAGCATACTCCGTACGCTCCCATGCTATCTTTTTCCCATCTAATGTTTGACTTAGACTTTCATGAACCAACTATTGGGGCAAAAGAAAAGAGCCAAGGAAATGAAAGAAAGAAAAGATGACATTTCTCCTTTATGTCAGCAAAGGCTGCTCTTAGATTCTTTTCAGCATCTATCCTTTTGTTTCATATTTCCCCTCCCAATCTCCCTGTGAGATTGAAACATGCTACCTTTTCTTGAGTTTAAAGATGGAAGTATAGACCTCTTATCTTGAGGAGGCCCAGATAACATTTAGTGTTAGGTGATTAAATTTCACACTTAAAGTAGTTAAGCAATGGATGCTGATGGTGCCTTTACTGACAGTGCGATTGAAGTTGGTGGAAGTGAGGAGTGTAGCTTTCTCCCTTCACGTACTAGCCTTGCTTTTATGGCGTCTCTGACCGTCCCCCTTGTTAGTAATCTTAACTCTCTATCATGTAAGATTCATGTATGTGTTATGACTTTTGGTACTCTCTGTTGTGAACAGGTTCAGGAGCTGGTTATTTCAGCAGATATGAGATGCATGGAGTGCCAGAAGAGGATCAATGATATGGTTTCTCGCTTTAATGGTGAGTCCTTTGTTCTAGCAGTCATCCAGAGAGGCTGAGAGTCTGAGTGCATGTCACGGTTTGTTCTGTTAGTAGTATATAATTATGTAAAATGTGCATTGTTTTGTAGCAGAAACAGAATCTGTGGTGGTGAATTTGTCTGAAAAGAAGGTGATAATCACTTCTAAGTACTACAAAGCTTCAAAGACACAGATTACTACCGGTCAAAGGAATCTTCCTAGCATGGTTGCTTTGATTAAGCGGCTATTTGGATCCTCTAGGCCTTGAATTTCTGTGCCAGAAGCTTGCATCAACTGCTTGTGTTTGTAAATAAAGGTTTTAATACAACAGTTCATCTGTGTCAAATCTTGTTTCCATGTTGTGCAGTATTTTCTAACAATATGCATATCAGTCTTCGTTTTCCTTCGCCCAACTTCTCCATTATACTACTATGTTCAACTGCAAGACTACGACGGCGCAACCAAAAAACAAAGGAAAAAGAAGATAAAAGAACTAGACTGCAACCATTTGCCTACCGATAAATTTCTTTCTGTTAACTTCCTTTGTCCTGTATCTTTTCTTTTCCGCTTATTATTTTGGCTCCTTTTTGTTGTATCTGACCGTTGTTTATGACTCGCCAGTATCAATTATAATGAAGAATACTGAAAATTAAAAAATGCTTTCTTAGATTCCCAATTAGTTTTAGTTATGAAGTCAACATATTAAACGAAGGTTCAACAGTGTTAAAACTTCTCTGCATGTTCTTCTGGTGCTCAATTTTAAGGCTATTTGGTGCTCAGTGTTGATGCATTATGAAATTAAACAAACCCAGTAAATTCCTATCGATTCATGAGTCTGGCTAAGACAGGCTATGTAAGATTCTCTAAGGAGACACGGACTAAAAGGTTCCTTCATAACTCTGTGCTGCGTGCATGTCTAAAACTTCTGCTGCAGGGCAAGTTTTGGCAAGAAGAAACATCTTACGTATGTAGCAGAATCTTTGATAGCCAAGAAAGAGATACTTGGAAAAATCAATTGTCCGTGAGGGAGGATATACTAACTTCTGATCAGTAAATTATGCTCTAAAATGTCAACTATGCTAGACATAATTCCAGTAGAATGTCCAAAAAAAAGAAAAAGAAAAAATCTGTCTCTCAAATGCCAGTAGAATCAGATTCCAAAATGAAACCTCCAAAGTAAAACAACATATTTTCGTAAGTCTAATCTCTAAGCACCTACAAATCTCCTTCCCCAAAACCAGAAAGTAATATTGCAACTTGCAAGGGGAGTTTTTTCAGACACTGGTCCAGCTCTTTCAAGATGTCTATGTCATCAAAGGCAAGTTTAACCATCAAGCAGATACCATTTGCCCTTCTTTTCTTGTTCTTCACCTTTCTTTTTCTAAGTTTAATTTTGTGCTATACTTCACAGTATTGTTGCATGCTAATGAGACTCTCAATTGACTGCAAAGGGTGCTTCAAAAAGTTAAGAAGAACTCTTCTGAATATGAAAGGTGAGTTGCCTTGGTCCATATAGTAACGACCGCAACATAGCGTAAGATACAAATGTTAGCAACAAATTGTGAAATGATAGCAGTATTGTCTCCCTTATCGATGTTTATAAATTTTGATGAAGAGGTGGAAACCCACGTGATAGAGTGGCAGTACAGCAGAGTCAGTGTGTGCGGGAGATTCAGGCCGTCTGATGTAGCCATTAAGGTGAGGAGAAGGATGAATCGACGAGTTGAGATATTGGAGATTCAAGAGTTTGATGGGGGCGGTGCCGTAGTAGAACAAGCTACTGATCACCACCCACCTCTTGAGAATGGTCATGCTCATACTGCATGAATCATGATTGATGTATGTATCGATGCAGCAGAATTAAACATACTAGCTTACTTTTGTTTTCAAGCCATTTCTTCAAATGACATGTATATAAGTGTATAGGATGTGTAGATACAAATAGATAAACAAAATACGGAGTATTTTATAAATATACGCACCAAAAATCATATGAATACAAGACTATGATCAATATACGCAATCAAACACGCAATGATTGTAATCAGGAATCATCCAAGGTAATCAACCATGAACACTTTAACTTTATTTGGTGAACTTCCAGATTTAGTATAAATGTCTAATACAAATACATCATCAACCTTCTAATTAACTCCACTGAATAGACTTGATTCAATAGCATATTAAACATCTATAATACGGAGTACCCAATTACTTATGCATTTATGGATGACTGTATTTGAATCAGAATTTGTATGTGTTTGAAAGACTATTATGAGACTATATATGCATTTATGGATGACTATAATTGGAAGGTTTACTATTGTTATTACATTGTTTGAGTTTTGATTTGCTCAATGAGCTGCTGCAACATGAATGCTTGCGTTAAGACTATATATGCATTTATGAATGACTATAATTGGAAGGTTTACTATTGTTGTTACATAGGCTGATCTGTAATTGTGCAGTGTTTAAATATGGGACTTGGCGCAATTTTTAGATTTTGACGGAAAACTTTGGACTTGAAATTTTGTAGTTCCTCTCTCATATTTTCTAGGAGTTGTTACCCCACATGCTACTTTTGGAGGGAATGGTTGTAATAAACTGTCTATTTAACATATTACCCCACTTGCTATTTTATCTACTTTTGGTTTGTCTCTCTCTTCTAATTTGATACCCACTTGCCATTTTTTTCTATTGTTTATTGTTGCTGCTACATTGTCTTAATTTCCGTATAAAAAAAAAGTGTGAACCGTATTGTGGGAATAAAGAGTACATTTTATAGGTTATAGAACCACATTTTGATAGCACTTAATCAAAATAACAAGATGGCTACTAAATACAGCACGATTTTGGTTAAACGCAGCATGAATAGAAATATTTTGGCACAAGACTTCCCATCCTACCCTTCTCCATCTCTCTCTTCTCATCCCCCTCAGC
>CAAKMY010034753.1:0-14131 GCA_901111285.1 Corrigiola litoralis | reverse complement strand
TTTTTAAGTCGTGCTGCGTTTAGTAGTTAGCTTTTTAGATATAAGAATGGCTCTACTATGCACAAGGTTGCTGAATCACGTTACGTGTGGATCAAGGAACCCACCGCAGAGGGACCTAATGTGGCTTGCACTTCTACGAGTGGCCATGAAAGTTGACAGTAGTAGCCCTTTTAAAAAAAAATCTTCTTCAACAGGGCAACACCGATGGTCGAAATCGCATTTTTGATCTATGTTAAACTGGAAATTGGTTATGATCTTTTAGGGTCAAGCTAATTTTCTAATTCTTTGGTGATAGTTTAAACTTTTATTATTGGCATTTAATATGTAATTTTTTCTAAACTTTTGTGGATGCAGATGAAGGTAAGGAGGAAAACCACTGCTTAACTGTTTTAACTCATAAATGTGGATGACAACAGAACTTCTGGGACTATTTTCACTAAATTACAGAGGACAAGCGCTAGGAACTCATTAGCTACCAGATTTCAAATGACTGGAAGAATGATAACACCTACACAAGATAGCAACGAAGAAAATCAAAGCTATGGACAAATCAATAACACGATGGACAAGCCTATTAGAGCTCTGAGAGAATGGCAGGAATGTAGTGAGACAACTCGGCTGTAAGGGATTGAAAACCATTTACAAGCTGTGTGTGGAACTCCTGGTCTTCTTCCCCAATCAGTCTGAAGTGAACTCTAATTGCCCTCTTACACACAGCCATGAATTCAAGCAGTGCAGCAATAAGTTGCTGAAGTTCCTGTGAACGGAGCCTCGTTGCAGGCTCACCTGATAGAAAAGCTGTACACACACTTAACACTCCACTATTCACCTGCACAAAAAATGGATCCCATTATAGACCTAATCGTCATAGTATCATATGATTGCAGATGCACACCCAACTACCCAACAAAGCAGTTATGATCTCTGCTCCTTCAAGTTTTTGTTTGATTTATTGTCTTATTTTATTCTTGGGGAAAGGGGTGTGTAAGGTTGGCCAAACCAAGAGAAAGAAATTGCATGTAGTCGTAGACCTGAATGATTCAATGATCTTCTGCAGACCAGCAGAGGAAGAGATAACACAAATCATGTACAAAGCTTGGATAAGGCAAGGCCATTTGCCTCTCATACGCTTTTAGCACGAGTTACTCTCAGGTATCAGGTATGGTATGTTTGCGAAGCCCCTTAAAAATATGCACTCAGGGGTAAAGGATCAAAAGGAATGAGGCCTATGGCGTCTGCATCACGAAAGACGAAGGCAGTTGGAGGAAAGATCAATATGACACAACATGAAGGTCGTGAACATATGAGAGCTTTGAAATCTTGTAACTTTTGAGGTTTTCCGATAACAAAAGACTTGCATTCTTATTAGGAACAATTCAGAATTATATTGGCCAACTTCTACATCAATTAGAAAAAGAAGTACTAGGATTAAGTCAACTTGAGCAATACTCACTTGAACAGCAACACTGCCTTGTAGTATTCTCTGCAGACTCTGAAGACGTGGCAGTTGGTCCCCTTCAGAGCTTCGAGGTTCTTCAAGCTCATTACGTAGGGCAGCAGTCCGGGTTTCAATCATTCCAATTGCATTTTCAACAGGTGAGAACTCCATAGATTCAGATTTTGTCACCAGAAGTCTGTTAACAAGTGCAGGAAAAGAGCCTTCTGTTTGAAGCACTGTTCGACGTTTCCATTGGTCCTCCAATCCACCTTGAGTCTTCCCATTTTTAGTAAATGGGGTATCAAACAAAAATCGATCAAAAACACGAGCACGAACACTTCCAGTGGACAGAGAAAATATTCTCTCCCTCCTACTTCCAAGGTCCTCATCTTCCATAACTGGATCAACAGCAGTAATCTGCAGATAGCAGACACCGGGCTGCAACTCATCTGCCTTAACCTGTCTAGAATCTTGAATAATATGAAGCCTGTGACTATTATCCATCCTGGATTCATATATATGACTAAGCTTTTCCATAATGTCACCAAGCCGGACGTCACGGGGCTCCCTGTATACATACTCCTTTCTATCCAGTTTCCCAAACTTCTCACCATAAAAACCAACCCTATAATATGTAGCATCTGTGAAAGGAATTGGGCTAGCTTCTTGTTCAAGAATAGATTCGTATATACTAGTTAACATTGTGTGGCATTTGGCTAGCTGTCCGTATGCCCTTCTGCTCTTGTACACTGGAATAACTAATTCTAGAATACTGGCACAAAAGTGATAGAGCTCAGCTTGAGAAAAAAGCTTATTAGCAAGCTGAAGGTATTTGACGGCTGAATCAACAGTTAGCTTTGAAGCACCATATCCCTCCACCTCGGCAGCTGATGCCTCAGAATTGATGTCGCTATTGACCATTGGACATATTTTGCACAGAGCAGCAACATGCTCTTTGCTCCAGACACCATCGTTTCTACTAACAAGAGCCTGCAAAAGATATTATACTATGAATCATACAAACACTCGTCACTAACTGATTTATAACAGTATTTTGGAACACAATGCAAACCCGATTGAATTAGCATTTACGAATAAAGATTACAAAAACGGAGATCCATATTGCACTATCCTTGATTAGATGTCACCACTTTTACAACGTGAATGTTGGCAAAAAGTGCACATGCCGGGAGAGCATCAAGCAAAAGAATTATGTAAATTTGATGGCTAAAAAGAACATAAAAATATGCTTGACTAGCCGTGTTCATCAAAGGTCTGAAGGGTTAAGGCAGGATGGATTTTCAATTCATTTGATGGGTTTTCAATAACGAAGTTCCAAGATTACCTGCATAACAACACCAGCAACAGCAACTGCGCACTGTGCTGATTCTGCCCAGGACTGCATTTCCTGATGTGCATCACATAGATGGAGTAGCCACATTATGTGAAGATCTGGAACTGGAGCAAATGCTACTGCAAGTTTGTAAAAGCTTTCAGCTGCAGCATATCTATCAATATTCATCATAGGACCCTGCTAAGGTAGACCAGGAAATGTATCAATCTCAGGTATCATTTAATTTGACAAAGCAGTTAACAATACTTTTCAAGGGGATAAGCCCTACCAGAAGCGCATGTTCCAGGCTCGCATCCAGGGCCAGAGTAAGATTATCAGATAGATTTTTAACTTCTGACCACAACCAACGATCTTCAGTAGAATTTTCTGGAATGGCAACCAGTGCACTCTCAGGAAGACCGTGATTTCTCAGCAAACCCAGGCTTTTCACTTCATCAGCCATTTCTTCCAGCGATTTACGGAGTCTCCGTGCTTCACCACTCTCTTCAAGACTTCCATCAGGCTTCATCTGACTAACTGGAACATCAGACATCAACTCTGACAAGGTGATGGTTAGCATGACCCTAAGTCTTGATGTCTGCATGAAGTAACAAAAAGCGCTCTGCAAAAAAAAGCAAATAGATTACATTTTAAACAACCTTAGCAGTAAGGCTTTACAAGGAAGAAATAGCTCTTTACATCAAAATCAGAAGCTTACCCTCACAAGTATCTGGAGTCCAATAACGGCCCTACTTCGGATGTTGTCATTCCGGTACACAGCAAGACGAAGAAGATGAAAAGCAATTTGCTTAAGGAAACGGTCATTTTCCCTTGACATCAGTGTTGAACCATGAGAGCTAAATATGTTGTAGAAAACCGGAAAAAGGGCTTTCCAGAAACAAAATGGCTGGTTTCTTGAAAAGAAGCTGGTGAATATGGAAGTAATGCAATCAAGTTTCCCATAATCTGTTGCAATACCATGCGCTGCGGCAGTTGTTGAAAATTTCTCAGTGATTTCTAGTACTTGAAGACTGACAGCAGCACATAAGTTCTCTTCCCAAAGCTCCTGAACAACGACAAACACATGAAAATTAGTTATATAGAACAGTCAACAGAAGTACTCGCAAAGAAAGGATAAAAACATATAGGTCAGATTCAACATAGAATAATATTGTTCCATGGTGACCTGATGTAATGATGACATAGGGCTAGCCACATAATATAATATGAAAATGACATCTCAAGAAAAAGTTTTAGTAATACAGATCACCTACCAGCTTTTGTCTCAAAATTGGATGCAATGATTCTCTCAGCGCTTGGGCAGAGGTTCCTATCCTAGATGACTGTGCTTGAGCAAGAGCTTCTCTTAATGAATAAGGTTGACTTGGAGAACTTAACTGAGAATTTACTCTTTGCCCTAAGTAATTCTCGGGTGTTCTCTGAGGCTGCAATAATTTGCAACTCAATGTATCAAAAGATATGCTTTTAAGTGAAATCAGTATGTTGAAAACTAGAATGTAAATGACTTCATAAAATATAGAAAATTCGACTAACAATGAACCTCACCTCCTGACGTGACGCCTCTGAGAGATAATTGTTGACTGCTGGAGACAACCTGTCTGAGTACTTTGGAGACATTGGTCCATCCCCGATGATGCTACGAGAACTATTCCCTAGAATCATACTATCGGCTGGCTTTTTGTGCTACGAAAATTGACAAAAAGTTGGTTAGAATCATAGACCACGTATTGTTGCTAAACATTTATTTTAAAGTACGACGATGATTATGCAAGGGATTGAAGCGAAAACCCATAAGCTTTAGGCACCTTCAAAGTGATATGTGCGAAGTGTGAAAATCAAACTAATTCCAGGTGGGCTTGACATCTTCCGTCTGTGACGCTACTATGATGCAATATTTTGACAGACACAAACATGCATAGATACAAATTTACTCAATCGCTAGTCATTACTTAGAAAATGATAAAGAAAAAACAGAAAGAAAAAAAAAAAAAAACCATCCAGCTAAGGTGATCGAAGTTCAAATTTCACAGACAGTCGATGTTGAACTAGTACAAAACAAGTGTGGCTTTTTTTATTTCCTTATGTTAGAATTAATGCATCTGTCCAAGGAAATTCCAGACGTGAAAAAAAAAAAAGACAGAAAGACCAGCACCACGGTAGACAACTCTACTCTACATAGCAAAGAAAAATCTGTTCTGAATACCCTGCTATTTCCTTCCAATCATATGAATTAGCTACCCTCATTCCTCCCCAAAACACACACAATTGACCTACAGATGCAACAATAGCCAGTCAGAGCAGAGCAACCACATTCTCATGATCTGAAACAATATGCTCCAATGGAAACCAGCCAACTCTCAATTAAAGAACCAATGATGGCCTGTTTCAGACACCATGTCGAAAACCGTAGTTACTTTCTTTTTCTATTTCGCGTAGATAAGAACGGGCCACTGTGACCCAGCCCCTCAATGGCCCAAGGACTAAACCTACCATCGCCTACGTAAAGCCAGGAGCAACAAGGCCCCCAGACTCCTCCCAACTCCTACTAACCCTCCCAAACCAGCTGGGCCTAAGCCCAACTGTTGCATCCCACCGGCAGCCCATATTCACCTTGCTAGTGGAATATGGGGAAGTCAGGGTCGAACCCCTGACATCCTAGAGGGAAATTGCACAATTAACCGCTGGAGCCCAGCCTATTGGTTCTTAGAACAGTGGGTAGGTGGTGCAGGCAAAATCTTTAGATTTTCTGGTACAGCATTACAAATACAACAAAATCAACATAACTTTAAAGGCATCACTGACCAACTCAATAAAATTTATTGCTCAAACTCAAAGTCAATTGTCTATCCTTCTTAGTAGGTCAACTTCCGCCATTCCTCCAGCAATACTTCATCTTACACGTTTGGCTTACATGAAAAGAAATTCTCCAAGCATGAGCTAAATTACATAGAGTAGAGTTCTCATACTCCACCATCGATACTAAATAACTAAAGATAGAATAAAAAAGAAAGTAAAAAGTTTAAGAAAGCATCACAGGAAACATTGAGTTCTAAGTGATCCATTGATTAGTCAGTTAAAACGTTTATAGCCACACAGACCGACAATGGTCCTCATACAAGCACTTGCATCAAAGTCTACTATCTGCCCTTTGGCAGAGTTGGAATTACATCTTTAGGGATTTTCCCTAAAAAAACCAACATGTAATGGACTGCCCCTATCAGTCCCTTAGAACGGAAAATCACTCATTATTAGTATAATAACCATCACTGCATCATCAGCCTTGTTCTATCTAAGTTGGATACAAAATCGGATACCTTAATAGGGCATTAATCCTAGGGTGTCTCCCTGAAAGATAAACTAAATTTTTTTGCATTATTCGTGCCAGAAACTTCTAACTTCTAACAAATCCAAACTTCCAAAGAGTCTGAGTAAAATCCAACCTCGAAAAGGATTAAGCACTCTTCCAGAATTTTGAAAAATAGTCTCGTCCTCGCTATGCTTTGCTGCCAGGCCTTGACCAGTGATGCGTCATCCAGATTGCGTACAATTTGCAATGCAACAATCAAGACTTCACGCTTCTGCGCAGCACTGAGGTTGTAAAAGACAGGCATTTCATCAAGTATCTGCAAAGAATCATGTATCTGATATTTAGAATTACAAAAAAAAAAAAAAAAAGAGTTCCACGAAAATAGTATAAAATATTACATCAAAGATCAATACAATCAAATTGAGAATCTGTGCACAGCAGGTGACATTACTATTATCAAATATATATTCAGCAAAACATCATGTGCCAGAGAAACAGTCCTCCCTATTCTACTTTGAGACCTTCAGGGAACAACAAATCAGATTGAATGACTAAGATTGGGGAAGAAGTCGAAACTCAGATCAAAATAAATGGATAATTGTCCAATAACTCATATTTTAGCAAAAGACTATCATTGATTCATTCGAGCGCATTTTGAAGATTCTGCAAAGATCATGCAAACATGCTCAACATATCAAAACTGGCATAAGTAACATTGAATTTCAAGTTTCTGAAAAAGCTTCATAGTATACCTAGAGCACAAAATCAAGTAACTTATCTAAGGATGGATAAAAATCAAATTCATTTTCCTAAAACGATTCAGTGGACTGATGATTAGGCTCCTTTCTACCAAGAGTCACACATGCAAGCAAATCATTCGACTTGGTAGGAATCAGACTTGGCCACATATCAAAACTTTGTATACCTGTTTGAGGCAATGTATCTTAGTAACTCAGTGCATCTGTTACATCTTTCTAATCATGAAGGATGTCAAAATTCCACA
Source organism: Corrigiola litoralis (assembly GCA_901111285.1). Classification (NCBI taxonomy): domain Eukaryota; kingdom Viridiplantae; phylum Streptophyta; class Magnoliopsida; order Caryophyllales; family Caryophyllaceae; genus Corrigiola; species Corrigiola litoralis. The sequence goes on along the minus strand of CAAKMY010034753.1, from coordinate 7,029 downwards.
GCTTGCATCGAATTAATTTCATTAAAAAATTAAAACGCCTTGTAGATTCAAGCAGGCTATCAAAATCGGACATCTAACAATGAACAATGATCAAGTTCACTACAGTCATACCTTTATAAGTCTAGAGAGCATTCTAAAAAACGACACTTGAACTTGGTGACTTATCTACTACAGTAACTCAGTAAAGGAACCGTAAGAATGCCTCTTCGAAACAGAACATCCACAGGTATTGGAAGAAATAAAGAAGCACATTGTACATATAGTGTTATTCCTCTGTTTTTTGTCCCCTTTTTTATGACAACACTTGAAGGAGAAAAACATGCGTAATTCAAGTCATCAGCATTACCTTTTGGGTGGAAGGGAGGTTCAGCGTAAAAGAGTCAACTTTTTACCTGGCTGATAAGCGGAAAGTACAGTTGTGCTATGTATAGTTTATCTTCAGGTTTCTGGTAGCGAGAATCAAATTCATGCTTGCACATGAGAACAACCAAGATTCTAGCTGCCTACAGCAAAAAATTGTGCGAGTGAGAATCAAGATAATGTTGTTAAGATGACGTCTGCCACTAAAGAAGAGAGAGAAAGCAAAGTCATCAGCAACAAAGTCAGGTAAGGACAAAGGGTCAAAATGAATTTACTTTTGCCTTTTGTGACAAATCATCGTGATCCAAAGTAAGGAAAAGCTCTTGTATCAATACGGATGCAAGATAGTTCCTGCAGCACATAAATACAGTTAGCAAAGGCAGATCATGTTACAAAGAAATTAAACAAGAATTGAATAACATACAAGATACAAAAACAATCATAAACTTGAAAATAGTCAAAGCAAAAAACACACATACTCCAGCCTTTAAGAAAGTATATACTAAGATAAGTGTAATACCCCGAGAATTTATGAAGGCCCAAGAACGGCCATATGGAATGAAAATACAATTTTTCTTGAGATTAGTGATTGACATTGTCAGGCTCACTTTCCCCATCGCTGAGAATAATCATATTTAGCCTCATGCATATAACCCCAGTCGCCTTGATGCGCTTCATGCCATTTTTAGCACTGCTAATGAGATATTAGATGAATGTGTAAAAGACTTTACCCAACACCTTAACGATAAGGTATTCCCGTTTTGGGATTTAAGTAAGAAATTATCATGTGGGCTCACTAGGGAATTGACCACTTTTCTGGGTCATATTACTGGACTTTTATGATTACCCTCACTTTGAAAATGAAATTCACATTCTACATCACCCTTTCCAACAAGCACCATAACAACATAATCTCTAAGTCAAAGGAGTGTCTTGGTCATTTAAACGCTTTTTCTTAAAAATGACGCCTAGTCAAATGAAGATAATAAAAGTGGAATGGATGAGTCTAAAATAGGTAAAAAGACACAGCATTAATCCCTATTGTCAATAAATGGTTTTATTAAGTTTGTGCTTTTGGATAATAATATGGATATAAGAAAGAGTAATGGTAGTTATAATTATCATAATACCTATCTGATGGGTCTCGTCCTGGCATTTCTACAAAAAGATCATGGTCGCATATAATTTGTAAATACGTAAGCTTGCAGTCATGAAGAACAGATTGGCATAACCCAGAAAACTTATCCAAGTACAAGGATACCTGCAACAACAGGAAAAGATCAGACAAGCTATGATAAGGAATATATCCTCCTTGCACTGCATGTGCAACTACATCAGTACAATACCATAATTGCAAACTTTGATGGCAGTGGCCCATTTCTTCACAAGATTGCTACATAGCTAACTCCTATGCATGTAAAAGATCATTCCATTCTTTAAGGAACGAGGCGTGATTTTATTGAAGAGAAAAGAAGCATACCAACTCAAAAACTTGGCGTGGCTCGATAATTGACAAAAGGTCATAACAGAAGAAGGCCAAGCTACTATTGAGACGTTTGGCTAAGCTCAACCCTTTCTTGCAACGTTCGTGTACTTCAGTAATAAGGCAATCATAAAGCTGTATAATGCACCTGAATACACCTTCTTTCAACTGCATTGGTGGTATATCCTCACCTACATCATCAACAAAATAACTCATAATATGTTCACGGAAGAACTATGGAGAAATTTCACAGGAAGTCAGTTATAAAAACATTTCTTATTCTTAACTTAAATATTTGGACATACATGTGTAGCCGGATCCCCATACTAAGTTCTACTTTATTCAAACAACGTCATGCCCATGTGGTACATTTCTCGCTTAAGAGGGGGAAATTAGACATTAGTGTAATTTTGGTACCTAATGAGAAATTTCATGAATCGGGATTTAGTTCTCTGAGGAACTCCCTGTGCAATGACCCAGAAATGTTTAGTGGAGTAACAAGGTAATTGTCACGTCCATGAAACCACATGAGCTAAGATGACCTACATACTCTACTTCCTCAAATTTAACACCACTCGAACAAGCATAATCCCATAGATAATTTAACAACTCACAACTTACTATAAAGCAGGCAACACCACTAGATCAAGCATTATCCCAGGGTGAAAAACATTCATTTTCTAGATCCTATCTGCTTTGAGGCGATAATATGAACCATCAAAATATTTGGACTATTGTTTCATGCTAAAGCATTTCAAACCACATCCTTTGGAAAATCTGTAACTTTAGATTGCTAAATACTTACTTCTGACACACTTGAATTGGAAAAGACTATGGCTTCAATTCCAAGCTTTACGCAAACAAAAATATAAACAGGGGGATATATAATGTCACAAATAATATCCCTTCTTCCACGGCCCCCTCTCTCAGTAGGGTGTACAACACACATGTGTGCGTGCAGTACACATGCCTAAGAGAGGAGGCCGTGGAAGAAGGGATTCACCCATGGAAATATGCGCGCCCTTAAATAGATACGATAAAGAGTCCAATGAATTGTTTGCAGCAAAACTACCTGATGGAAGGCTATGATAGAAAAGACGAATTTGTTCCAAAGCCATCGATTTCACAATAAGCTCCAAGAAAAACCAAGACATTGCCAAGACATCATCATACACTGGTCCCACACGATATCCTTTTGCCTGGTACATAAAAAGCTTAATTTATCATGATAGTTTTATCAATAGAAAAGGGCAAGACCAACACAATTTTTTATGATAAGAGAACCAAACATAACTCTTAAGAGAACTGTACATCAAAAATCAACTAGAGGACACAAGGTCCTCCAAGAGAAATTGCTTTTACGTTTGAGGTGTCTGCTGAACATAACAAGACACTTATTCTTAGCACACAGAACTGTGTTCATAACCACATGCGGAGAAATAGATCAACTAACTAATAAGACTGCCGTTGAAAGGCTTTGATGGGCTCTATGCATCACAGGAACACATGCATAACATTCACAATGATTTCCCAACAGTATCTTTATTTATTGGAATTACCTTCACTACCTTTAATCGATACAACAGAGAATATTCTAGTAATAGCTTCATCAAAGGAAACCACACAAAAAGAAGAAGATACCACAGAGCACACAGAATAGCATGAAAATCGTGATAGAGATAAACCCAACTGCTATATTATTGACCCGTGTCCATGTAACAGTGTGTGGCTCACTTGAATAAAAAACATATTAAACACCGAATAGAATAGTGGCTTTGATGAATATTTTCCTACCAGTACATGAAATTAACCTCCCGACCTCCCTCCCCTTTCTCACTCCTCCCACGATCAAAACTCCACCACCTAGGCACCACTATTCCTTTCTCCTGCGTCCCCAGCACCCACGTGACCACAATGACAGCAGCACTTGCACCACATAACGCCACTTTCCTCTCATTTCACTCTAATATGTCATCCTCTTTTATTCTCTTGTTCCATGCTCCTCTTATTGATCCCTCAACTTTTCCACAAAATGGACCACACAATTTTTGTTGTCGACCTCTGCCTTCAACTCAGCGTTTGATTGGGATTTTGTCAGTAGATACCCGGTGGTTTGGTGATGGTTTGTTGAAGGTGTGAAGACAAAAGTCGAGGGTGGTGGTGGTCTGGTGGATGGTGAGGGCTGATGAATGTCATACTTTAATGAAAATGCAACACATAAATGATGAACACTTTTAATGTCTATTGTTGAATATATTAATCAATTTCATATGATGCATTTGTTAGTCAATTTCATGCATATAATGGTATTTTTGATCCATTTTGATGACTATTACATGAAATACATGAATATAAACATATGAAATAATCAAAATATGTAAATGGCTTTAATGAATATTATTCGCGTGCTACCGAGTATTAAGCGTGTACACTGAGTATTATGGACATGGGTCCATGCTATGAATTGGGATATAAGCCTATTTTACCGAGCTTAATCATGTCTCCTAGTTTACTCAGCTTAGACTATTCATTAAGCTTGGCCACTGGTGTTGAAGACGGGTATGTGTCTATCTGTCCAACACAGCCTTTTATGTGAGCTTTGAGTGTGATTTGGTCCTAGATGAAGACAAGAATTTTTTTAATGAAGAACAGAGAGAAAGATGAGCCAACAATAAGGGGACAAGAAATCCTAAACAACTAATATCAACAACAATAAGCGACATCAATCTTAATAATAAGCCTCTTGTAAGCCCTCAACTCTGAGAAGTGATAATTGATGTCTGTCTTTAAGTTTTCCAAATATCTAAACCATTTTGAATAAAGTATCAAGATTTTATACCTATGTTTGATAACCACAGCTTCTATCACTAGACAGCCACACGACAAGCTGATATGAGGTCAAAAATCAATTGCATGTGCAGACATGATTTAGGACTTTAATCAGTATGTTGCTACCAAAAAACTTAAGAGATAAATTAAATGACTATTCAGTATGAGCACATGCTCCTGACTGTAGTTCAACAAAACTTTGAAGTAGGGAGTTTGTTTTAATGCTATTGTTGTCTACATCAGGGAACATGTGTAGCAAATGAGACAATTGACATACAGCAAACAAAAACAGTATGTTGTACCTTACTACGAGCTAAGCTCCCCCAGACAGTCGAAAGTCCAGAATATACTGGCAATTGACGACCACCAAAGTCATCAAAAGCATAATCAACATAACCAATCAGAAACCGGTTTCTTTCTGCATCATCTACAGATTCTTGCTGCACCCTGTTAACAACATGACTCAAATCAAATCCAAATGTAATGAAACAAACCTCACGACACTGTATAATGTCTACTCAAAAAGAAAATCCTAACACAAGATATAGAAACGCCTCGATACAAAACAGTAGTTAATGGTCTTTTGTTTTTTTGAATAGGTAGTAGTCAAAGGTCTTTCATTGCTCATTTTTACAGCAATTGCATCACTTGCACATTTGTAGTTTTTTTAACTTCTTCATAACTACAGTATTACTAATTTTTAGTTTTTCTTGCTGCATTTGGTCAGAGGACATACCCTAGAGAATGAAATGAGGAGAAAGAACAAACAGCCTCCAGAAAAATAAATTTGTTCTCTATGACAAGAAATCCTCTACAGAAACAATGTTTTACTGCAAAAACATCATGCCAATCATAAAGCCAGTCTGTCAAAGCCATCCCCTATGAACTAAGGCAGCATCCAGAAGTGCTGCCAGGAAGATGATGCACGTAAATTAAAGAGAAAGACGACATGGCAATAGAAACACTTGATAAATCCATTTTGATCTCACTTGGTAACCGTTTGGGCAGTTTAGTAGATTACAAGGTGTTAACTGTGGTTTGGTCCTTAGTTTGCATTGTTTAAATTGAAGAGTGAAGTCTAGTTGGGCTAGTGTTTTGGAAGACCATCTGATACCCTTTCAACATTCTTGTCATCTCCAATTACAATTGCCAAAGTACAGAAAGATCTATAGTTGTCCAAGGCAATTAGAGCCCTTTCGAGTTTCGCCCAAAGCCAGGATATCTGAAATAAAAAGCTCTCAGTAGCTCTAAAAAGGAACTGCATTTTCTTAGTATAAGCAACATGCATTAGCAGTTCACAAGGCAAACGAAAGGAGCTATGACTTATCCTATCCTCGTTACATTAACATATTTCAGCAAAATTAGAAACAAGTGCTAGTTACTCATTACTACTCTTCTCTCATCCCAACTATGTGTATGGTTTCTTTACACAAATAACATCAAATCATAAAATTTGGAAGTCTCTATCCAGGGTGTCATATAAATCAGAGTAGCATTAGTAACAACATAATGTCAATGTCATGCAACTAAAACCAGACAGAAAATTTTGTAATCCATATATCAAAATTCTGGAACTAATAGATATGACGAAAGAACATACCGAGTCAAGATATTCACCATGGCTCTAAAGGCAGCAACCTACAAAAATCAACAAAATTTTAATATATAATGGAGGCATTAAAATGATGTGAAAAACATGCCTCTAGAACAAAGACAACTAGATATCCCTTTTTTTTATTTTTTGTTTCTTTTTTCTTGTTTGATAAGTACACAGGACAAAACTTAAATCATGTATCCAAGCTTTCGGGGAACTCTCAGATAAACGGGAGATCCCAGCTTTCTCCGAATCGTCCTAGAACAAAAAATACAGAGGTGCCTCTATTTATCTGTCTTCTAACGTTCACAATATTAGCTATTCTAATTACCTCTACAAAAGGTTGCTTACATTCTGGATTTTAGATTTCGAGAGATGGACTACTAGCATGCTAGATCAAAGTTGAACATTGCTACAATCGCTTGATAACCATTTTTGGCATGCTTTTGGACTTGCGCAACTAATGATGTGGCACATTTTTGTCCACCATCATCAAATTGTTGTTTGTAACTTAAAAAAAGGGGAATTTTGAACTCATGGCAATGATTTACTCAACAAATTCTTCACCTTCAAACGTCCAGTTGTTTGTAACTTGGAAAAAAAAAAGGGAATTTTGATCTCATGTCAATGATTTACTCAACAAATTCTTCACCTTCAGATGTCCAGTGCTCAACTCTTATTTATAGGGAAAATGTTATAGTTTTTGATATTCAAATATTGGCTGGCCACTAGATCAAGTAACCGTTTTTGTTTTTTTTTTTTT
>CAAKMY010034737.1:0-29815 GCA_901111285.1 Corrigiola litoralis | reverse complement strand
AAAGTTTGGCTTATTGTGGGATTATACATAATTGGGATTATTATAAGAATACAGTCCAAAGTTAGGATTATTGGTATTAATTTTTCCTTTTTTTTTGGTGAACAAAAAGTATCGTTTATTGAATAGTTTGAAGCTCAACCTACTTGAGATAATCTCAGGTTCGAATTCTCATATCCCCTATCTCGCGACATTTGCTACTACACTATTATTTAAGGTGACAGTTTGATTTTACCAAAATTAGAAAGCCTAGTTACTAATCGAGTTAGAATAGTTATCTTTATTAACAATGTAACGAAAAAGGCACAACTTAAAGCAAAAAGAAACAATCTAAAATCAAACGGAAACCCTCATTAAGGGCGTTCTAGGTCGAAAATCAGAACTCATGGGCATTTTGGCTTTCCAAAAAAAACATAGGGGCATTTTGACTTTTATGCTAAACCACAGGGGTATTTTAGAGAAAATCCCTTAATTTTAAATAAAACTTCTTTTTTTGGTTCTAAAATATGTGCATAAAGTAGCTAATAAAAATCGAACCCTCAATCTCATCACTAGGATAACAAAACTATAACCATTTAAACTAACTCTTTTCTTAATTTAATTAATCTCATACTACAATATTTATTATTTTAAGTATAAATTATCCAAAACTTGTAAAATTGTTTTTAAGAATCGAAACTCCAACCTCATGATTGGGACAAAAGAGCTTCAACCACTTGAACTAATTCTCTTCCTAACCTAGCAAAATTGTTTACAAGTCCCCCCAACACTTGTCTCAGAGAATCTCTGCAAAGTGAGCTAAACTCCTAAATATCCCTATCTTTCTCATCTCCCACCACCTCTCTTTCCTCTCATTCAATCCTTCTCTCTCTAAATAAACTCCACCATACAACAAAACCCATCTGTGCTCTCTTCTCCTTTCTCCAAAAAATGGATTTCCAAGAGCACTTGATGAAGTTCAAGTTCCACATAATAGCTGGAATATTATTGTCTACTTCCATATTTGTGCTCATAAGAGTTGCTCCAAGGTTCCTTGACCTCTTAGCTTTCTTTTGGCCACTCTTGGCCTCAACGGCTCTATTTCTAGCTGTGGTTCTTGTCTTCAGCCGCGTTTCGCCACCGGCACCCGATGGCGGTCCCGGTGACAAAGCTGCTGAAGGGCTGTTGGATTACGTTGCTGGGCAACCGGATGCTGTGGTTGGTGACACTTACAATATGCCCACTGAACTTTAGGAAACAATGGGCAAGAAAATGTAATACTCTTGTGTTTTTTTTTTAATGTAGAGTTAGTTAAATTTGTCTCCCTATATTTATTTTCAACTCTCTTTTTTTTTTTTAAGTATATTTTCTTGTTGTTTTTCTATAGATTTGGTAGAGATTATATAGATGAAATGTAAATCTTAATAAGGGGAGACGTCAAAATAAATGATTACGAGTATTTCTATTATCGATCACTTTCAAGGATTTAAGATAGAAAATATAATGGGCATTGAAAACTTTGAATGATGTCGTCTAAGTCGTCTTTTCTTAGCTATTTGTATAATTTTTGTGTATGCATATAGTTGATGCTTTAGTGTGGGTCTACTTGGTCAGGATTGTGTACGTTCTCTAGTCCGTTGCTGCTCGATAAGGACCTCAATTATACTACCTCTAGTTATGTTTATTCTTCATATAGAAGCATTTCACGTTTGCCAATGCATATTTTGCATGTTAAATATCTTAAGTTATATGTTAATAAAAATTATAAAAAGCTCATATTCTTAATCTACTCATTAAGACAAATCAAACAAGATCCCACATGACTATATTTTATCTTATATATTGGAAATAAATCAATGATCAATCCTTACTTGGACCTCTGTCCTCGAGTGTATTAGATGCAAAGTAGGAAGAATAAACATATCTAAAGGGAGCAACAGCTAATGAGGACCTCTGTCCTCGAGTGTATTAGATGCAACTTGGAATGAAGTCTTATTAGAGGCCTACACAATTTACAATGTGACCTACCTAAATTTATACTCCGTAAGAAACATTTCATATTTTGAGCTTTAGAGTGTGTTTAGTAACGTATTTAAGTCACCTTATTTGACTAGGTTGTCTTATTTGACTAAAAATTTAGATAGTTTAAATTTTAAGGTCGTTTGATAATACTACCTGAAATGAATTTCAATCACTTGAAATAATAAGCTATATGAGGTACCTAATTTAAAAATTTCAGTCACCTTAAATTTCAATCACATTTCCAATTTTCATGTACCATTTCAGTTTTCAATCATCTTTTCAGACAGTTTTACCAAACATATCCTTAGATGCAACTTGAAATGATGTCCCATAGACAAGGGAATGTCAAACCGTTTTACATGATATGTTTGACCAAATAAAAGAACTAGCTCGAGTGGTCTGAGCTTTTTTGCGTCAATCACGAGATTAATCATGACTTTGGAGGTTCTATTCTTATCAACGATTTTTAGCACCCATTTCAGACCAAAAAAATAGGTGATATGTTTGATCAAAATTAGTTATGTAGCTGAAATTTTGAAGTATGTTTGATAAATGTTTTAGGAATGACCGAGAATTAGATTTTACCTAGCTGAAATTTTGAGCTATTTCGAATAATTTCATCAAAACTTTCAGGGGGCTACTTATAATTAATTCTCAATTTGCCCATTATGTTTTCCTATGTAGAAAGAATATTGACATCCTTCTTTGTCAATTTGATATATTCGAGCTACCTTGATAGTTAGTTTTATGATTTTATCAAACATTCATGATTAAATCAGCTTATTAATCATCAATTTTCAGTTTGCTTTTCGACCGAGTTTATAGGTTTTAGCTACCTTTTTCATATTCCCAAACATACCCAAATATAGTTGAATTTCAAATATTGAAACAATATCGAAAGCATGCATATCGAATACAATGAACAATTACTTTTATCTTTAATCCTTGATTCTAGCATAAACTAGGTGAATTATTATGATAATTAACCACCCAAAATTAAAACGTGCACCAAAGTTTATGTAAAGGAACGTAAAGCGCGCACGAAGCTGTGATCGATATAAAGGACTATATATGATTAGGGTTTGATAGCCCAACGTGAACAATTATTCAAGTTGTGCTGCAACTATTGGTACATGAGACATGGAACGTAAGTCGACTCCCACTCACACAATAAACTCTTTCTCCCGCACATTTTCTCTCGAAAATGATTTTTACGCCTCCCTTTATGATAATTTACACTCTTTGTTCGAGCAAAATTTATCCATGCACATAAATGGGTGCTCTTTGTACCCAAAAAAACAACAGCTAGTCTAACATAAATGTGTGCTCTTACATCCAAAAGGTCAGCGAGAGTATAAAGATAAAATATGGGAGTGTAAACATAATTCCCCATTTTGTCATATCCTATATTACCAAACTCATTATAGTGCAACTAGACAACTATCAAAACTTCCCATAAGCTATGATAACTAGGTAATAGGGTCAAAAGCCCTAGACCAAAACATGTTAACTTTGTGTCAGGTTCGTAACGTGTTCATCGGGTTATGCAACTTATTGGGCAAACCTAGTTTAACGTAAATTCCTATGGTTATAAGTATTATTTTTCATTTTATTCGGGGTAAGTTTTCATATATAGAGAGGGGAAAATATCATATTGTAATATATTTTGGTTAGCGCAAAATACTTCTTATAATAAAAACGGACTGTACGTGCTGTTTGGTATGTGTTTTGAGCACCCAAACCCTAATCCGACTCATTTAAAATTCATATCGTGTTTGTATCAAACAGTTATTTACATGATGTATAACCCTTTGATGAAAATTCGTTAGTTTTGGTGTTGGGGTGAATAACATTATTCCAATTAGAAATCTTAGGAGACTTGTAAAAGAGATTTGTAAAAATGCCTCATTATATTCAAATCTTAAATGCCGATCTCTTTATTTTCAAAGATTGACATGTTTGAAAATGATTTATGGTTGGGCTGTTTAAACCTATTGTTACTCAAGTACAAACACAAATGATGTAAAAAGACAATCTAATTTTAAAAAGACAAATGATTGAATCTTAACTTAAAACTAGACAATTTTATACGAAACTTTCTAATAAATTTGTATTGTGTTATCAGGTCTGTATACGGTATAGACCTTTGCAATAGGCGTGTCTTTGCTAATGACCCGTGACCCACCACGCCTAAATCGAGTCTTGTCCCGAAAATTGCCATGACGGATCAGGCCTCTAACTGGTCGAAAAGGGTCACAACGTGTTAAAAAGTCAAGAAAAATAATACACAATGAACCGGTGTAATCCGGTGCGGCTCGTTTCCGGCTGCACATAAGCTGAAGTGCTGAACCCATAAGATAAAATAAAGTAGAGCTAAAATCCGTAGCTGAAATCCGAAAAAGATAAACCCAAAAGAAAAAGAAAAAGACACCAAATCTCCCGAAAGTACCCTTAAAAGATGCTAACTGCCATGTGTCGAGCAGACAAAACTGACGGAACTACCCTTGTTCCCCTGTCTCTCATCATTTTATTTTAATTTATAATTATTTTCCGTAGTAGGAGAGAGAAAGTAAGTGAGTGTTACTAGCAGTGTTTGTGTGTGTCTCTAATAAGTCGTCGTACTACTTACTACTCACCTCCCTATTCATAATACTACTACTACTTCCGAATCTCGTTCTTTTTGTTGTTTTCATTTTCTAAACCCTAATTATTTTCCACTGTAATTCCTCTTCCTTTTACCTTACTATTTACTTGTATTAGTTGTAAATATCCTCTTTTTTCGGTATATTTTCATGTGTTTGCTCTTTATTCGATGCGTTTACTGTTTTTTTTTTTTTTGTGAGTGTTGAGTTTTTTTTTTCTGTGTAAATTGTGTGTTTTTAGCATGATATGATTCGTTTTGCTGTGTTTGTAGCTAATTTTGTGGTGTTATGTGTTGAACTGCGCTGATTTTTGTGCATTTTTTGTTGTTAGATTTGTTTTTAGCTTCTTTTCTGTTGCTATGCATCCAACTGTTTTTAATGTTCGGAATTACTTTTTTTTTTGCGCTTTTTTCTGTTTAATTTCATGTTGTTGCTGTTTATTTCATGCGTTTACTGTCTTTTTCGCCAGTCTTCTTTTCGACGAGTTTTTTTGCTGCGTAAATTGTGTGTTTTTAGCATGCTGGAGTTTGTTTTGCTGTGTTTGTAACTAACTTTGTGGTGTCATGTGTTGAATTGCGATAATTTTTATGCATTTTCTTATCAGATTTGTTTACTGTATTTTAAGCTTGTTTTGTGTTTGCTATGCATTGAACTTTGTTGAATTTTGGGAATTCTTTGATTTTCCCGCTTTTTGCTCTTTATTTTCCTGTTTTTGGTGTTTATTTTATGCGCTTCGCCTGCTCTAGCCTCTTTTTTTTGTGAGTGTTGATTTCGCCGGATTTTTTTTGCGTAAATTGTGTGTTTTTAGCATGTTAGGGTTTGTTTTGCTGTGCTTGTTGCTAATTTTGTGCTGTTAAGTGTTGAACTGCGATAATTTTTGTGCTTTTTCATTGAAAGGTTCGCTTTGCTGTGTTTTTTAGCTTGTTTTGAGTCCTAAACTCCTAATGGATTGAAAAATGTTGAGTTTTTGGAAATATTTGATTTTTAAAGCTTTTTTCTCTTTAATTTTGTGTTTTCGTTGTTTCTTTTAATTGTCACTTGTCTGTGTTACGCTTCGTTAGCTTGACGGTTTGTGTTTTAGTGTGATTTTCATGAGTTTTTAGCTGTCAGAATCGTGCTTTTTTAGCTCTTTATATGTTGTTCCGGATCAAAGTGTGATTATTTTGGGAACTGTATGTGAAAGATGTGGCTTTGTTTTGAAAGAAGTGATTTTTATGGATTGTTGCGTGATTTTCTTGTATTGTTGTACATATAGTGCATTTTGATTGTTAGACTCTGCTGTGTTTGAGCTCTGTTGTGTTGTACCAAATTGAACTGTGATGAATCGTGCAGAATTGTATATGTTTTTTGCGAAATGATTGGTCACATTTTTTTCTTTTCTTTTGAAGATGTGATTGTGGTTGAAAAAAGCAATTTTATGGATCATTGTGTGGTTTTTCAGGGATCTGTAAGTTTTTGAGGGTGGAAAGAGTGTGACTTCGAGTTAAGAGGAAAAGAATGGGCGAGGAGGATGCGAAGACAGAGGTTAAGGAGCAGGTGGTGACGAATGGGACGAAGTCGCCGGAGAAAGAAATGAAGCCTGTGATGGAAAACAAAGAGGAGGAGAATGGAGTGAAGGAAATGGAAGTTGATAAGAAAGAGGAGAATGATGGTGAAGGCGAGAGTAAATCTGATGTGGAGAAAGTTGATGAGGGAAAATCTGATGTGGAGAAGGTTGACGACGAGAAGGAACCGCAGGAAGAGAAGGAAGCGAAGGTTGAGGGAGAAGCTAAAGATGAGGCATTGGAAGAGGACAAAAGTGTAAATGAGGATGTCGATGAGACGAAGGAAGTTGAAAAGGTGGAGAAAAAGGAGGGTTCAGATGAGGAAATGGATGAAGTGAAGGAGGGTGAAGACGAGAAGGTGAAGGAGAAAGAAGAGGAGAAGGAGAGTGGTGAGGGGAAAGAGGAAGAGGACAAGAAAGGAGAGGAGAAAAAGGAGGATAAGGTGAGTGAAGAGGATAAAGAAGAGAAAAATGAAAAGGAGAACGAGGAAGAGGGTAGTAAAGTGGAGAAAGCATCAAAGAAGCGCAGTAGAGGAAGTGCCGGGGATAAGAGTTCGGACAAGAAGAAGAAAGTTGTGGAGAAGGTGCCGGAGCCTAGGACTCCTGCTATTGAACGCCCTGTGCGTGAAAGGAAGTCTGTGGAGAGGCTGGTTGCAACTATTGAGAAAGATACTTCTAAGGATTTCCAAATTGAGAAGGTGCTCTTTATAGGCAATTCCTTTATTTGTTCTGTCTTGTTGTTCACTGTTCGTCTGGGATCTTGAACTTTTTAGCTTGATGTTGCAGGGTCGTGGAACTCCGCTGAAAGAAATACCCAATGGTATGGATCTTGCACTTCTATTGTCTTTTTATTTTATAGATTTTTGGTAGCCATTCATCCAAACTTCTTTGTTTTTGCTATGCCTCATTAATGCAAAATTGTTATGTGATGTTGTTTATTATTTTTTCCTTTCTAATGTGGAAGCTCTTTTTGATTGCTATTAAGTATTTGGATAATCTGTCCAGACAATGAAGAGTCACCCAACTGCTGTCATCGTCATGGAAGAATATTGTTTTGCACTTTTGCTTTCATGTGCTTTGGTCTTTTTGTGATTGGTGGTATTGTGGTTGGTAGCGTGATTGCATTCCTTGCCTGTTATGCATGCATGCTGTTCACTACTGATTCCGACATAGTGATGGTGGTCCCATCAATTATGAGAGTGATCGATAGGTTAATGAGAACTTTTTTTTTCTATGAAAAGGGAATTTTCAACTCATAATGATAATGAAGTCACAAAGTTTTGTGGATTGAGTTCCTAACCAGAAGATATTATTCCTTTCTGATGATATGGTTGCCTATATTTCTTATTGTTTTATCATGTGATCTTCTGTTACCAAAATGTAGTTTTGCATCTGGTGGGACTGTGGGAGCGTGGCTGAATAATTATTGACTTGAATTCGTTGCCCTTATATCATGGTTTATGAGGATATTAGTTAGATTATGCTATTCATGAGTCATGAACTTCTGCGTGCATTACAATTATTTAGAAAATTCTTCTGTGTCATATTTGGCAAAAATGATCAGATTTTGTATTAGTTCCATTGTTAGTTGTTGCCTTACCATATTTAATAAGAAAAAGGAAAATAATAAATCTTATTTTTGCAAGTCAAAGCACTACAATTGGTTCTGATTTTGAAAGAAATAGGTGTCTGATGTTCTGGACGGAAGTTCTTTCAGTTATAAAGATCCGAACCAGTGAGATTTGGGAGGACACAGATGACTGATAAGGACTCTAGGAGTAGTTTCTTTGTTTTTTTAAGTTGCATATACCACACATTAATGTGGGTGGGTGGGTCGGTGGGTGAGGGGTGTGAAGAGGACGGTTTTGGCTCTGTAGGTGGAGTGGGTGTTTGTGCTTTTTCCTTGATGGTGAGAAAGAATATATGGGATCTGTAGTGAGGATGCTGTCACAAAACTCCTAATGTACTTGGGTGTGGTTCTTTTTGGTGTAGCCATGTATATGTTTTCTTTGGTTAAAAGCATATGATTAGCTTGAAGTGAGCTTCTATTAGATTTGTGTCTCACCTTTGAAGTAGGTGTCTTTGACTGATGTTCAGCTGGTGGTTGAGCAAGAACAGGTGAGCTTGATACCCGCGTTCCTGTATGTTGTCTATCTGGTCGATATTTTGTAATCCATAGTCAGGTGATTGATGTTACCTGAGGGTAGTTTGTCTGTTTTCCTTTACGCCTCATCTTTAAGTAAACACATTACCAATCTTCCATGTTATAGCCCCCAAATGCTAAGTTAGAGCACCCTACATGTTGTGAAAAGTGGATGCTACCCCAAATTTTGCTGTTCGGAGGTTCTGCTATAATGTGTCACTTTGTTTGCAGCATGATCATAGTCATCTTAATTTTAAACTGTAGACTTCTATTTATGCTTTATGATATCCAGCACTTTCTCTGGTCGTGAAGAATTGAAGAGCTTCAAATGATTATTAAACTGTTAGCTAACAATATCACTTCCTTGCCAGAATAAGTAAAATGTTGCATAGCAGGATATAGAAATTGACTGGATTGAAAATAACGGTCCTTTGAAAGAAGAATAAATGGAAATTTGTTGCTTGTTTTAGACTTTAGCTGGGTATGCATTTCTGTAGGAGATAAACGAATGATAATTTTGTGAAAATTGAGTAGGAATTTTGAAATGCTATGTTCAGTGTTATGTGATTGCAAGAACCTATTTTTGAGGCTCTTTGGTTGCTGGAGTGACTTTTTTTTTTGTTAATTGATGGAGATATTATGTTACATTTTTCTTCAAGGAACTATTCCACTGAAAAGTTTTTTCTCTGGTTTTTTGCCAATTGCCTTTCTGAATGATGGGAATTTTCGTTATCATGTTGACTCTCTCAGTTGTACTGATTACTCGTCTGTTCTAATATTATTTATATCGTGTATGGTAGTTGCATACAAGCTGGCAAGGAAGAAGAATGAAGAGACTTATAAGGTGCTCCATTTAATTCTGTATGGAAGAAGAGGAAAGGTGTGTCCAGCTTTTACCCAATAAATCTATTTTATTTTTCATTTTCACTATTCTTGTTCCCCTATCGTGCTAAGTATTTTTCTCTGTCTTTGTGTTTGTATGTTTTTAAGTCTAGTAGGCCTCTATTTCACTGTACATTGATTATTTTGACAAAGGAACTCTTTATTGCTTCTGTTTGATGGAGGTCATGGCTTAGTTTCTTGGTCTGATTTATAATTTTCTTCTTTTTTCCTGTGTCTTTCTTTTTTCCAACTTTCATTGTCTAATCTGTAAATAAAACCATTGAGTTCAGAGCTGTTACTTGGGGTCGTACCATTCTGCATGTATATTTTTTGTTTTCTGAGTGGTTGGTTGGTGTGAAGTCCTTTGCAACCTTTCTCCTGATTATTATTTGAACTTTCCGTCTAAAATGCTGGACTTAGTTGGTCTAAATATGAGCAGAACTTTCCATCTAATATGAGCAACTATTAGTCCCTCCTACACCAGCGCTATCATCTGAACTTGATAAAGTTGGTAGTTGCCTACTTTATTCTTCTCTTAAGGTGTAATTTGCTTACCTGTATAATCACTGTTCTGTGTTCCCACTTTCCTATATAAAGGTTTTTTATTCAGTCTGGTCAATCATGAATTTAAATCAGGAGGAATATTGAAGTTCTCATATGGTCAGCTCGGCTGTAGCCTGTATTTTTTTCCTGTTTTGGGTTTTTGTTGTTCTTGCTAATCTTATTCGTGGAGTGGGGAGGCGGGGGTATGGAAATGGCTCTTTATTTACAGGAGGATGGGAGCAGAAATCTTTTAGTACCTCTCAATTGAGTGATATAAAGGAAATGAATAAGAATCTGGTTATTATTTGGACCTATTAGAAAAATACGCGATAAGCTCTTAGAAGTTAAGAACTTTCTTGCCCTGGCATATTAATTATTGTTGATTCAAGGAAACAAATTAGGTGGCTGAGGTTAAAAAAGTATATTGATACTTGATAGACAGTTTCTGGAGAGGGGAGGCGTATATGTGGCTTATAAGCGAACACCAAGGTTGTTGGCACTGACTCCATTTGTTTGAGGATTGAGGTATTGGCCAGCTTATGTTAATATTTTCATTGAGGACTTCTGATGTAGAACAAGAAGAGGGAAGTAGAAGGAAGAGAGATAAGCGGAGGGATGGAAGGGGTTCAGAATTGAAAAATAATAATTCTGAAAGGGGCCAGCAAGCAGAATAATTTCCATGTCCAAATACTAGAATATTATTATTGAGAGATACAAAAGCAAATAAAGAACAGGGTAACATCTCATAATATATAAGATACCGAATGCCAGGGGATATGTTATAATTATACAAATTTCTTTGTCATTTTGAACAGAAATATTGTTTATTCTTTTTTCAAAATGTAGAAGATATTCTTGGGTGAGCTGGATGATTACCTTTAGTCTGCAATTCAGATGAAGTTCTTCGTCTGCCTGATATAAAGGTTTATCTGATTGTTTTTTCTTGTGGTTTTGAATGTTGCTCTTATGATTTTTTTACCCTTGCAGGCCACTCAATTTAAGCAAAATTTATCGCGCTTTTCTGGTTTTGTATGGCATGAAAATGAGGTAAATTTCTTTGCATCTTTTGTATATCTTGTAGTGTGATGAGTTGTACGACTTCCTTGGTGATCTAAGTGCATAGATGCGTTTGTAGGTTATTTTATGAGTTGCTTTTTGTTTTCAACCCGCCTAGGTTGAGGTAAGTTGCGACTTTGGTCAAAGAATTTCATGGTTGTTAACTTGTTATGAATGCTTATCACATTTCTGGGACATGAAGAACACTCGTCCAGCAAAAACCAACTTTTTTTTCATCACATCTGAAAGCTTGTGTTTGAGTGCAATTTTTTAGCTTGGTTATCTGATAGTACATATACATGGAGTGAAATACCCTTGCAGTGATTTTGACCTATTTCCCTTGCTATATATATGAGTACCTAATCAAATTTTGTCTCGCGATTATCAGTTGGTTTTATTACGTGCTTCTGTCTTTTGATTACAGTATTGCATTTTAAGAAATGGAGTGTAGTGTTTTAGATAGATAATGAAATTGGGATGTAACTTTGCAGTCGCTGGAAACTTAGAAAACTTAACAATTAAGTGATCAACAAGAACTTGTATAGACTATCTTTAAGGGACATACATGTATTTCTTGAGAATGTTCTGTACATTGCTCGATGTTTACAAAGGAAAAATAATATATATTGCTATTCACAGAATATGAAGTTAATAATTTTTGGTGTTACGGTCGCAGGAAAAGCAAAGGATGAGGGTGAAGGAGAAGTTTGACAAATTCATTAAAGAGAAACTGCTGGAGTTCTGTGACGTGCTTGACATTCCAGTTACAAAAGCCACCTCTCGAAAGGTATGTCAAGTAACACCTTTAGTTCTTTCAAGTAATATAATAAATTCTGTAATGTCCTAGCAGTTGTACTTATCTGGTTGTCTTCTTTCTTTGGTGTCTTTACGAGTATTTCATCTATCATTTCTCATTGGTGTGGAATCAGAAGGGATTGTGTCTCTTGTTCTTTGGCTTCCCTCTTCCTTAGGAATAGGAGACTTGGAAGAGTGCTTTCAATGCACACCTAAAAAAAGAAAGCATGTAGTAATCCTTTTGCATGCAGGCAGGGTGGATTGGAGTAGTATAGCTTGATTTTGTCAAATACTTTGCATTTGCATAATTGTTTGTATTGAGCTTTTTCCGGAACGTCTTTGTATGTTTAAATTGTGAACTGAATCTTACAGGAAGATCTTGTCGTCAAGCTGGTTGACTTTTTGGTTGCGCCTCATGCTACGACTGAGGTTCTACTTGCAGAGCAAGACCAGGTTTGCTTCAGAAATCTATATGTGGTTCTGTTGTCATCTTGTTTTTTTTTTGTTTCATGTAGGTTTATTTGTGACAGCTGTTGACACTGTTTGTGACATTTAGGGCAAAAAGCGAAAGAGGTCTGCCACAAAAGGTGCATCGAAGCCAACATCATCTAAAGGCTCTGCCAAGGTTCTTACCCTTCCTTTACCTTCCCGGCTTCCCTCTCTCTTGGGATTTATTGTCAGTCCTTAATGCCTGGATTAGTAATTTGGGTTTTTAGGTGATAGAGAATATTATGCATTGGGCTTTTGGAGTCCTTATTAGAATTGATGGTGGGCCCAAAATAATAAAACATTGTTCAGCCAATTTGGTTGATTAGTGCAGGAACTTTACATCTTTTAAATCTTTCTTCTTCTGATCACATCTAAGTCTTATCTTTTTTATGTTTGTCTGGCATGGCTAACTGCAGAGCCGTAAAAAGGCAGGTGATAGCTCTAAAGAAGGAAAAAAGTCTTCTCCGGCGACTGATGACGAGTCAGAGGATGAAGAAAGTGATGAAGAGGAGAAGGAGAATGGTGTTGCAGAAAGATCAGAGGATGAAAAATCTGAGCATTCTGAAAGCGAGGAGAAGAAGGATGACTCTGAAGAAGAATCTGAAGAAGATACTGGAAAGGAGAAAATGAGTTCAGGAAAGACCAAACAAGAAACCAAGAAAAAGACCCTAAAAGTAGTATCCTCTGCAAAAGTTCCAAGCAAAATTGTTATCACTCCTAGGAAACCTAGGTCACAGCCTAAAGGAACACCCAAAAAGTCATCTTCCAATTCCAAGGCTGCTGAACCTGAAAAAGCTAGTCCCAAGGTGTTCTCAAGGAAGAAGAAAACTGAAGAGCCAAAAAAAGAGAAGTCTTCAGCTTCTAAGAAATCTGTTACGAAGGAAAAATCTGTTACTAAGCAAAGATCTGGTAAGAGCATCCGTTTCTGCTGTTTATATGTCAGTCAAGGCTTATCCTGCGTCTATTTCTGTTTGTAAAGCGATTAGTGGCGTCAGGGGATTCTAGTTCCATCATTTTGGGAATCTTATATTAACTAGATGTTTTTGTAACCTGTTTTTACTGATGCATCCATCCCTATTTTGAGTCTGGCTTTGTTTTTTCTTGAAGGTAAAAAGGCTGTAAAAGGGAAGGAGAAATCAAAGGATGGCAAACTAAAGCCAAGCGATGACGAACTTAGAAACGCTATATGTGACATTCTCAAGGAAGTTGACTTCAATACGGTATTGTTCTTGTTACTTTTACTAAAGGAGGCGGCTCAATTTTGACAGACCGCCTTGACTCTTGTTTTCACTTCACTTAAAAACATGTACATCATTAGTTTTACCTTGAGTTCTAGAGAGGAGCCACCCTCAGAAGGGATCAGGCTTGGAATATATATATATTCTTGCTGCTAACCAGTTAAGAGTAGCAGTTTCCTGTATACTTCTCCGTTCATCTTTCATACATTTTTGTTGACACTAGATTTCTTGCCGATGGCAAGACTTTTTATTCTTGGATATCGTCTACTTGACCGGATCTGTTGTTTTGTCGAATGCCTGTCTCAGGGATGGACTAGTGATTAGTCTAGTGTCTACATTGGCATTTATTGTTACTGTAATCTCTTATAAATTGCTTGCTAGATCATGCGTGTGATTACACACACACACAAACAGAGACAGACATACATGTTCAAATATTTTTCTATTAAGCTTATGTTGGTCACTGATGCACTTTTCATTTGACTGATCTACAGGCAACTTTCACTGACATTTTAAAGCAACTGGGTAGGTTTCTCTTCCTTCATGCTTGTTTTCCAAACTCTTTTTATAATATATATGTTGATTGAAGGCTAATCAACTGCTTGAGATGATATCTTTTAGAGTACATATTATTGTCTGCTTTATAGAACACCTGTTGTCTGGATCCTCCTGTTCTAACAGAAGTTTGGTTCCTGCAGCCAATCAGTTCGATACTGATCTTGTACCCAGAAAGTCATCAATCAAGCTTATGATACAGGACGAGCTTACAAAGCTAGCTGATGAAGCCGATGATGAAGAAGATGGAGATGAGGGGGATGCTGAGAAAGAGGAGGCCCAGCCTGTCAGCAAAGTGGTTGAGGCATGATTTTATGATTTAGAACCGGGCGGAAGAACAAGTTGTATAATAGATATAACTACTCGTCTTCGCCTGTTTTCTCCCTCAATCCCTATCGGCCACCAGCCACCAGGGAAAATGAAAATAGATAGTATTAACTTTGATTTAGTTATGCTTCTCGTTGCTTAGTCTGTACAAGTAGTTGTAATTTATCGATAGTTGTCTATAATATTCTGGCAAACTAGTCTTTTGCTAAGTAGTGCCTTGGTAACAGTTGAAGATATGACCCAGGATGAAGCTTGTAATTTATGCACATTCATAAACTCGTAGATTTTTGCTTTGGAGCTTTCTGAATTTGAACTGATCTGTCTGGTAGGCAAAATGCTGTTCGCTTCAACTTCTGACTTGTGTTTGGTTCGTCTGTTGTACAAGGAATCCCCGACCTTGTAGAGTTGTAGCCTTGTAGGTATCAAGTTCTTCCAGAGGTATCACAACCTCTCATACCTAAACGATTGAATCAATTTTCTGGACCCGCATCTTGAATGACCTAAAAAAATGGTGACCCAGTGATAAATCAAAACTCGTTATAGGTCACTCAGATATTTCTTATTAAACTTATTCGAGCATATAATGATATGAATCAACTACGATGCAGATTCGAAAAAGGTAACTTCTTTTAGCTAAACATAAACAAATTGGAAGAAGTGTCGTCCTTCTATGCTATTTGACTCTTGAAAGGTATGCGTAGTGGATACTTTCGAATCATTTGGCTAGTACAATTGTACAAGCGTGAAGGCTTAAATAATATGACAAGCAAATGGATGATGGCATCATTTATTGACAAGCAAATCAGAATTGATCCGAATCGACACAATCTTAATCAACTCGACTCGTACAGTTTAAAGATACCGTAAACACTTATCGTACCCAGATTAAACTAATCCAACATGCAATTTTCTAGCATGAGAAACGTAGTTAGATCAATCCAATCTTTATCTATACTGAATTACCTATTTGTGAGGTTTAACATTTGTTACCTTTCAAGTTCTAACACATCTATCACTAAGACAATAACATTAGTTTAACAATGCGATCAAATGAAAATCATCCTTATTCAAAAGAAAAAGAAAACTGTTCTTAATTATGACTTTTCGCAAAATATTATGCTGGCAAAGTGAATCATAGGATACTGTGAAATGTCGATATCATGGGTTATCCTATGGATAAAAATGAAGTCACACCCACTCAAGGCGAGAAATGATTTGTCAATAGGAGCTATTGGAGGAAAATGCCAATCGCACACTAGAAGACAAAAAACCACACCACACCCTCCGACCACCCACAAGATTGATCACCGTCGGGCAACCAACACCTTTCGCATCACCACCCCAACACCACATCGCAATACAACCACGTAAACGACTATGCACGAAGTACTATCGGCGGCGAAGCCGCTGGAACACCCATTCCCGACGGGGCCTTATGGTTAACCCATTTCCAAACGGGTTCACCCCATACCCAATTTACACACGTTGGTGTTAAGGTTGTCATTTTAGCCGGATCGACGGCGAAGCCATCGGCGTAAGGGCGGAGTTAGGGTTTAGGGTTTCAATCACGCCGGCGGTGAAACCCTAAACCCTAACTTCGGATGGAGAAGTAGTGTCGGAGATGAAGATGGAAGTCGACGTGAAAAGTGCAGTTGGTTGCCGGAGATGGAGAAAGAGGAGTTGCGGCGCCGTCGATTTTGAGTCAGGGAAGTCAACGAGGAAGAGAGAAGTCGACGGTTTGTTGGTCGCTGGAGTTTGTGGTTGCCGACGATAGGTCGTCGGAGGAAGAAATGAGGTGGAAGGGATGAAGGGTGGCGGACTGGTGGTAGTAGGAACATAAGAGAGATGAAGGAGGGTGGAAGAAGGTATAAGGCTGGGTATGTGTATCTCGGTCAAGTATTTCTATTTGGTCAATATTTTGCCTTCTGGTGTGCGATTGGAGAGACCCTCCAATAACTCCTGTTGGCCAATCATCCCTCATGCTTGAGTGCCTTGAGTTGAGGGATGATTGGCCAATATGAGCTATAGTCGAATTTAGACCCTTCTCTGATTTTGAAAAGCTCAATTATTATAGTCGAGTTCAAAGTAAATATGCACTTTTGGAAAAGGCTTTTCTTGACAGTCCTGAGGGTAAGGAAGGTCAGTATTTAGCAATGCGTCAATATGTGAGAGATTTGGAGGGAGAGATGAGCTTAGACACAAATTATGAGGTGAGGCAGGAGATGCACTTATGGAGTTTACTCTTCCTGGAGATGGTGGGTTGGTCAGGTTGTGCGTACCTGCGCACCCCTAGGTTCCTTTATGAAGGTCGCAGGCAAGAAGAGTTGTTGGACCTTACGACTTGGTACCTGACGATAAAACTTTGTGTGAGTATTGTTAACTTATTATTTATTTTGCTTACTTATTATGTTTTCTATAAACTACTATGCTTATTATTATTGAATTCCAGGAAAATATGGAAATGCTTCGACAGTATCTTGAGGAGAGAGTGCGGCTCGTCGAGTTGATCGAGGTACACTTCTGTTAGGGTTTACGGTTTTAGGGTTCAATAGCCATATATAATGATTTCTTGCTAACAACTTCTCGATGATTTCAATGTATGTGGTTTTGGCATGGTTATGTTTCTTTGGTGAAGTGATAGGTTAATAATAGAAAGTACAAGAAAGAAATAGAAGAGTAAGAAAATGGGAATAGAATTAATAAGTCAAAGTTTGTGAGTAGAAAAGTTTGTTGATTATTATTGTTGTTATTTGTCTCATCAAATAACTAACAAACAATGACGGAGGAACGAAAAGAGAATCGACACGTTAAGGAGATCTTCCTCCTTGAACTCCTCTCTAAATCGTCCGATGTATGTTGTTTTCTTAGATTCCCATATTTTGTTTTTGTTTTTTAGTGGTGAATTCTAGATTTTGGTTCAAATTTGTTATTTTTGTTGTTGAATATGTTTTCAAGATATGTGGGTTGTTGGTATTGTTTATCATGGTGTTCGTTTAAGTGTATGTTTTTGTTTCTTATGATGATCTTGTATGGTATTTATAAAATCAAGTGTCATTGTTTATATAGGGGTTTTACGTGTTTAATTGCGGATTATGATGTGTGTTTGTATGTGTATGTTGATGTTAGTGTTGAGTTTAACCGTACTTAGTTTTTGTCGAGAAGTTGATTTTACGATGTTTATACAAGTGTGATCGATGTATTGTATCATTTAGTTAGGTTCTAAGGTCCTTGTCTGTGATTGATTTTGTACAGCCAGTCATGCGAAAGACCGTATAATTTTATTGTAAAAATAGACCAAACTATGCTGGCCCAATAAAAACATATAAATGTACAACTAATTTTATAATTGATATAGTCTTCTCTAATACTTTGTGTTAAAGGTATAGTTGACCGGCCCCACAAAGCACTTCGACCACTAAAACCCATCCACGTCCACGTCCACAAAACACTAAACCCATGGTCCACATCACCCCTCTCCCTTTCTCTCTCTCAACCTGGATCAATCCAATGGCTAAAACCCCATCGACATGACACCACCAAATCTTATCAGCAACCAACGGTCCACAACCCTCCACGTGTCCCCTTAAAATTTCCCTTTTGTTTTTTTATTTAGTCCCCAATTTTCCCCTCTTTCATCAAACTTCCTCAACGAACACTCTCAACAAAATAAACCGCTCTTCTCATTTTCCCGTTCGATCTCCACCGTAGATTCCCCCTAATTAATCCCCACCGTTGATCCTCCTACTATATACCGCGTAATTGTTTTTCACTATTTTTTTTCCTTTTCTCGAAATTAGTTTTATTGTGATATTATTGTTCGAGGATATTTTCGCGCGGTTTTCGCCGATCATCCACTATTTTTGAGGTAATAGCAAAGAATAGAATTTTTATTTGCTGAAATTAAAATTTTTTTAATTAGTATGTTGAGCTTAATTTATACAGAATTTAATCGTATGGTGAATTGAAAAGATCGATTTTTTATAGAATTTGATAGTAGTTCACTAAATATTTGTAGAATTGTAAGTAGTATGTTTTTGAGGTCAGAGAATTACTTTATTTTTTGTATTTTATATTTGAAGGTAGTAAGTAGTATGTTGAATTGAAAAGCTTAATCTTCTTTTTTTCTTAGAATTTTAATTGTTGAGCTTGAAATTTGTCGTCAGAATTGTCAAATTTAGAGATATTAGAGCTGAGATTAATCTGTATAATTTCCTGTATTTTGTGCAGAATTACGCGAAATTTCACTGTCAAACACCGAGTTGAGCTGATTTGACTCACTGAGACTCGGACGACGACCTCCGAGTCAACTCGTTCGGGGACCTGCTAGTCTCACTGAGTCACCGAGTCGAGTTACCGAGTTGACTCAATGGCGGACTCGGACAACGACTCGGGAGGGGAGGGCCGCGGGCGCCACCACATGTCCTCGCCGAAGGAGCAGGACCGGTTCCTGCCGATCGCGAACGTGAGCAGGATAATGAAGAAGGCGCTGCCGGCGAATGCCAAGATATCGAAAGACGCCAAGGAGACGGTGCAGGAGTGCGTGTCGGAGTTCATCAGCTTCATCACAGGAGAAGCATCCGATAAGTGCCAACGGGAGAAGCGGAAGACGATCAACGGTGACGACTTGCTTTGGGCGATGACGACGTTGGGGTTCGAGGATTATGTCGAGCCGCTTAAGATTTATTTGCAGCGGTTTAGGGAGTTGGAAGGCGAGCGGACCGGGAATCCGATACAAGGAAGTGGTAATGGTGTCGGGGTTGGTGGTGGTGGTGGTGGTGGGGTTGTGTATGGTAATGGGGGTAATGGTGGTGGGAATGGGGGTAATAATGGGGTGGTTATGATGGGGCATGCTATTGGTCAAGTTTATGGGGGCCCTTCTTATGGTGACGGGTCTAGATAATAATATCTCGCGTTTTTATTTTAGGAGTAAGGTTATTATTGTCGTAATATCCGTAAGGAAATGAATACGTGTATTTCTTCTACGATTACGGTTTAGTTGTTGTCGTTGATGTAAATGTTACATTTATAAGGAATACGACTATATCTCGAGTATTTCTTTTAAGGCTTAGTTGTTGTTGTATTGTTGTAAGGGGTACAAGTCATAGAAGGGTGGGTTTAGAGTTGTCTCATGGGTAAGGGTAGAAGAGATAGCTAGATGTGTAACCAACTCGGTTCCCTTTGATTATCGAGAGTACATAGTATAGGCCTTTAGGCCCAAGTATGTGGACCTTGCAGTGGTAGAACCTCGCGAATCCGTGGTGTTACTATACACCCATCCGCGCCTGCGGTGATTGTCGACTATGACGCACCATGCCACCAATTCAGGAGAAAAGGGAAGAAAGTTGGTTTAGTGGTTCGACAGTGTGGTATTTCTAGTGGGGGTTTTCAGTGTTTGGGTGCGTGTTGATGGAGTTATTTCCATATTATAGGACCTTTTTGCTACGGGTTGTTCAGCTTTTTGCTAAAGGTGAGATTACTTTGAGATCTTGAGCACTCGTGAGTGGATTTTGCATATTCAAGCAAGGAGTTAATTTGATTGCTATGGTCGAGATTTGTAATGTAATAGACCCAAATGTGGTTAGTTTTGGTCATGTCATGTAATGAATGTTTAGTGTACAGAAGAGCGTAAGGAATTTTATTTGCTATGTAACATGTAATTTGGCGAACAAAGTTTATATAAGACCATGTATGCTAAGTTGATACCTTCATTCGATCTAAGTCGCTCGTGAGCTGAATATCGCCCCCATCTACATTTGATATAATTGATCATCAGACGCTCTTAAGTTTTGTGTTTAGGGTAGTATTTGTCCCGAATAGCTGTCAATTGAGTATTACCATCAGGCATCAGCATAATGGTTGCACCACTTGTTTATGATGACCGAGTAAAAGGGCATTTTTGCTTAAATGGAGCAGAAAAAGAAATGTTGGTCGATTAATACAATTAAGAGTAATTTTTGTTTGAGGGCACGCTTCTGGAAAATTTAATATGTCTGAGTAAGTGTGCTTCAACCACAGCCTTCGATGAAAGAGCTCGAAGATGGTTAAGGTAAATGAAGAGCTTTGCACTGGGAGTCTTTCCATTGTGTCTTTTAAGCTTCTTAATCTCCCCTTGTTTGAACAATTGTACCATGCTGATGATGATTCTGGTCATGTACGGTGTACCTAGGTTATAGTTGGCATATTGTACATTTCCAATATAACATTTTAGGTTTGAACATATTATTTTGATCCTATCACATTTATTCTTAGTTTCTAGCTAGGTCACAATGTTACATCTATGTGTTTGGATCATGACACAGCATGCCATAGAAGCCATAGAAGTAGCAATCTGAAGGCGAGTATACGTTCATTCCCATTTGAGTACAGCAAAACAGTCAATTGCTCATGTTTAGCATATATGTGTGCACTGACTCAAGGGCTCGTTTGGTTGAGAGGGCGTAACGTAATTACAATTACTCTTTCCGATCCACTCAATTCCCCACATCTTTTTTTTGACACTATTTGAAGCAAAATTTTATTATCAATAATTCAATATATATAACTTAAAAAATAATACTCAATTGACAGCGATATGCCTTCTAATGAGTAAATTGACCTTCGGGTCTTTCCTTCAAAATAAATAAACAAAAAAAAAATAATGAAGTCGAAAAAGAAAGCCCAAGACCGCAGGGATACCCTAGAAGACAATATCTTAAAACAACAACAAAATCGGTAGAAAAGAAACCGGAAAACAGGCCACATGGGTAGTAAATATAAAGTCGAAAACTAGAGGGGTATTTCCTAATATTTAAGGAAAACCCAAAAGCACAGGAATACATTAGACAATTATTCTGAAAATAATAGTAGTAATTGGACTCAAACACTCAACACATCTTCTCTGATAAAAGTATAAAACCCTACCAGAACCCAAAAAAAAAAAAAAGATAAATTTATTAATGGGTGGGAGTAATCGAGCCATTGGCAGCACTGGTTTCAATCCTTGGAGACGTCCTCTCCATCCAAAGCGTGACACTCAATTAAGTACTAGTTTCAAAGAATTATGCTTTTTACGATGTCGAAATTCTTAGAAATGGTTAATTATTATTATTCCAGTAGAATTCTTATTAATGGATGGATACTTTAATGATCAGCTGAAGACGAGGCACATTATTTCCACAACCTCGCCGAGGAGACGCCGAAATTTAGAGAGTTGGGTGGTAATGACTACTTTGATTTTGAGTCCAAGATTGCTGCCCTCAAGGCTTCTCCATCTGTTGTTGCTCTCGCGTCGTACTCTGGTATTCGGCTTTTCGTGTAGCACCAGTTAGTTACGGAAATTGTTACAAAAGACCGTCTACTTTTATGTTAAAAGTCGAGAGCTACTTGTAACTAAATTGGTTCAGGCTGCCTACGAGCCCGAATCTAATAAGAGATTTATGTTTTTTTTATTGGGTCATCATGGCTACGTGTACTTTTATAATAAAATAGACGGTCTGCTCGAGTTAGTAGCTATCAATGAGTTATAATGTTGCACTACTGATTATGATTTTAGGTGGTGAGGAACTTTATCAATGCTCTGGTATAATTGTGGAAGCCGACGTTGAAAACATAATTTCCGTCATCACTAATGCAAATCTTGTCAGGCGTCCTTCTACGAAGCGTTATGCTGAAAACTCCTTAGCCGACGATCTCAAGGTGGTTTTTCAATTCTAGACGATAACATAAATTCTTAGAATATACTGTCTAGTTGTGTTTTAAAAGTAGACGAACTCCTTGCACGCTAAATTTACATGTCGCGCACATTAGATGGTCTCGTTGTAGATTTATATGAACTCCTAGAAGCCTAAGTTTCGTTGTAGATTTATATGTCTTTGTTGGACGAGCATGACTCCACTTACTTTTATCATATAATTAGATGGTCTCTCCCAAGACTACGTGGAGCATAATTGGCAATGAGTATTGATTTTGGTCAGAGGTTGTCAGCAAATATAGTTAAGCATACGGCTGGCTGTCTCTTTTTACTTATTTTTTCATGTCCTGTATTGTTTAACATGCCTCGTGCCTACAAATTTGATAGTGTATATGAAGGAGTGAGTACTGTCATGACTTCGCATGTTTTTTTTTAATTTCAGGTTGTTGCGCATTCTTCACTTCACGATTCTCTTGAATGTGAAATCTTGGTTTGTGATTTCCATTGCAACTTGCTGATGCTGAAGTTCAAGTCTCCCGTACCATTAGCTGTGGCTACTTTTCGACGTATTGATGATGGGTTACGGTTCAACGTAGAGGAGGAAACCACTTTCTTTCGGCCCCATCCTCATTCCATGAAGCTTCAGCCTGGGGATTACTTGATTGCTGTGGGAAGATACTTTAGCAAGCCTTATGAATTAATGATGGCCCCGGGCATGTTTAGGTATTTTTTTTTATTTTTGGTAAAAAAAGAATCATAAAAACTCAGTTACAAGTAGTAGTTGAAGGTCAAGGCCTTTCTAACTTGAGAAATCCATCGATTTGTTCTAGTAAGGGGAGGGGGTTAACAAGATTTGAGAACACATCACTCTCTTCCAAAGTGTCCCTTACAAATTTAGCTACCCCATCCGCAACATGGTTCCCCTTCCTCGGGAAGAATCCTACTCATGATGCTTGAAGACCTTGCTCCCTTAATACGATATATATGTTGTACAAGTATTTTTTTGCAGTTGGAAGAGTTCAAAGCTTGAGCACATAATTACAATCTGTGCAAATGTGGGGGAACTGATGTTCTCTATTTGGCACCATAGAAGAGCAATCATGATTGCGAGAACCTCAAGTAGTTGCATTAATTGTTTTTTTAACCGAACTATCTCACCTTTCAATTTCCTCTGTATATCAAACCAGAGCAATGCCAACTATGCCTTGTGATAAGCTTCGGAGAAGCTTGCATCAACAAATATAATGTTGTTTGATGGGAAATAGTAAGAGTCAAGGAGAAGTGGAAGGGTTGTTGGGACTTGGAAAGTTTTAAACTTATGCAATAAAAATGTCCAAAAAAGTCTTTCTTGTGATTGCTATAATGTCAATGATTACCTTTTTTTTT
This sequence comes from Corrigiola litoralis, assembly GCA_901111285.1. NCBI lineage: Eukaryota > Viridiplantae > Streptophyta > Magnoliopsida > Caryophyllales > Caryophyllaceae > Corrigiola > Corrigiola litoralis. The sequence goes on along the minus strand of CAAKMY010034737.1, from coordinate 6,549 downwards.
TTTTTAATTTCTTCGCAGTGCTGAGCGTACTTGCTTTGACTTCAAGGAGCTCTTCTTGGTGACTTGCAACATATCTAGGGTAAGTTTGTATCTTTTGTGAGATTTAATGTTTGAGTCTTTATCCGCTTTTTTTGCTAGATATTTGATCTCACTAAAACTTCTATTATGTTCTTGAAGTGTGGCGATGGCGCTCCATTGGTGAACCTTTCTGGAGAAGTGATAGGCATAACCTTTCACCATCCTGGTGCTTTGACCCACTTCTTGCCGATAAACATGGCAATGAAATGGTGGAGCCATTACAAGACATACAAGTAATACATTTTTCGATGAACTCCTTTGAAGTAGATTCATTTTGCAAGCATAAATGAATATAAGTCTATTGCTGTATTGTGACAGATAAGCAATCTATTTTATATTTCGTTTAGTTGAAATTTTGTGATCATCATTCAAGAAAGACTATTTGAATAACATTGATAGATATATGCATTGTTAGATTATGTGAAGAATGAGATTTCTTTGCTAAACTCAACGAGACAAATGAGTAGTTCTGCATAACCTTTACTTATTATCCTCCAATGTATACTCAAACCATGTCACATTGTTAGTCTTATAAAGTAGATACAGGGTGTAACTACATTTCGATTCTGCAACTTTTCACTACAAAAAGTGTTCTCTTTCATAAATTGCTATGTCATTTGCTTGTTTTCTTCGATCTCCCTGCAAAGGCCCCAAGAACCTATCCACAATTTTCTTTGCTTGATTTATGATGTGTTTTTAAGAAATCTTAGCTCAATGTTAGTCTTTACATGTATATGATATCAAATATGATGTACGGTTGTATAATTTCATGATTTACGGACTTTTTGGGTCCTATGTGCAACCTAATCTAATATAGAGATGGATTTTCATTACCTAGGAAATTGTGTAACCCCCGTATGGGATTTGAAGCTGCTAATTTGTACCTGGTTGACATTGGACGAATGGACAAATTGATCAGAAAATTTCCGAGTATCTGTGGAGGTGTTATTGTGGAGAAGGTGGTTTTCTTTATTGGCAACACATGTTACATATTTAATATTAAAGTTTTAGTTGAACTTTCTTATTTTTTCGAATGGAGAACAATCATATCAATTACTTTGTTTGACATTGTTTTTGATACGATTGAACCATATTTTTACTTTTCTGTATACTTTGAAATTGTATGCAGATAACACCAGGTTCTTCAGCTGATTCTGCTGGGTTGCAGCAAGATGACATAATAGTTAAGTGTGATGGTACTACTGTTGAGAGTTTATTGGAGGTATGCTTTGAGTAATCCCGTCTTTTGTTATCAGTTTGATATTTGTGACTTGTGAGTAATTGTGTGGAAGGGTTGTGTATGAATTGTGTGTTCTCACTTAGCCTATGGTTTTGGTGCCACTGTTGGAGTTCCTGCCTGCCTTCTGGGAAGCTAAAGTTTTTATCTGCATGTAGCTCTTGAATTGGATAAATGAAGTCGGAACCTGTGGTTTTATGTGACCTTCGTTCTTTATTGCATTATTTTGCTCAGGCTTATGTTGTTAGCCTGTTGGGTGCCTTACGTTTCTGGAGGTGTATATGATAAATTTATGTGCATGTTTCGTAGTTGATTGTTGGAGGTTTGTATATATGCTATTGGTGGTAGGAAGTTGGGTTTTCTATCAATAGTCTGGAGTACTCCATAAAAACAGGGGATGATGAATTAGGCATACCATCCCAAAATCAAATCCCTATAATTTCTTTGCAACAGATTAGATGTCTCTATTGCGGAGTCGACAACATAAGCTCATTTTGATCTGTTTTCTATGTTCAATAATCAAGCTAAAGAAGAAATTGAAATCATAATTGCTTTTTCATTGGTGTGGTGCTACTGGGAACTGGCATTGCAGATTGTGGGTTCTGTTGTTTGGTGTGATAATATTTTATCTATTAATGCCCTTCCCTGTGTGAACACTTAGAAGATACATGGGCGTTAGATTTATCCATTTCTTTTCTCCGTATTGTGACAGGTATTGGAGGCATTGTGGGACAAGGTTGGTGAGGTTGTGGAGCTTGTAGTTGCACGAGATGATCGCCTAATAACTTTGCAAATGGTGGTTGCTGAGGCTAAATCAGATGAACTGAATAGGTAACTTTCAGGTGCACTAAAGAACAGAGAAATCAATGTCACATCAAGCCATTCTCTTGGATACTTGATGCAACCTTTGTTGTGCAATCTGCTTTATTAGGTGGACTTTGTGGAAGCATTGATAAAGATTCAAGAGCAGGACTACCCTTGGGAGTTGATGGGTAATTAGCCTCACCTCATGCTGTCTATTCAGTTTTGAGAAAAGTTTATAGGGGGTTGTATTTGGAGTATGTGATTTTGATATTCTTATGTACCCAACTTGCAGGGTGCTGATGATGAAGAACTGAAGATGGTGCAAATCTAACATTATTTGGCTTTTGGGAGTGCACAGATGGATGTTGATCGAGTGTAGGCAGAACTTGAACCACTAATTAGTACTATTATTATCGTTGTTGTAGGTATGACTTGTGTACTCCGTAGTTACCAACCATTGCTGCTGGCTGCTGGCTGCTGGCTTTTTGAGGATGAACCTATTAGTTTAGGCATGCTTATTTCGAGTGCTTAAGTTGTATAATGGCACTTTGTTTAGGTCATAGATTAATGATGACCGATTGACTGTTATATATAACATTATGAATGAGAAAGATCGATCCAGTTGAGCTATATGATGGTCCAGCAATGAAGGAGCCTATATATAATTTCTTAGCAACGGATTAGATGTCTCTTTCGACTGGATTTGACAAAGCAAGTTCATCTTTTCTGTTTAATATGTTCAATTATCAAGCTGAAGAAGAAATTGAATCACAAACTTTTTCAGTTGTCTACTGAAAACTGGGCACTGCAGATTGTGGATTATGTTATTTGGTGTGATATTTATTTCATGATTCGAGGAAGCAATAATATCAGTTTGAGGTTCATTTGCCTCATTCTGTCATAACTTCACTTAGACATTAGAACTTTTTCTTGATTAAAAGCTGACACTTAGAACTTGGGGAAATGTTAAGAAGCCTATATGAGGCAAATGCAGACTAGTAGTAGATTGTAGTCGGCAGTTCAGCTCCACTGGCAGTAGTAGGTCAGTGTCAAGGTGGATTCCCACACTTTCAGCAACATCAGGAATGGTTTTCACGCTGTGTACTCTTTTGATTCGTCTTAGAGTAGACTGCGAGTGTGATAGAGTATTCTGTTTGCAATTTAAATGATATAAGATGGGTACATTAAAATGGCTCTTAAAAACCCTTTTTGCTTTATTTCCACAAAGCTAAAGATGGTGGTCTCTTTTTCTCTTATAGGTTAATTGGAAACAGCTTCTTTGCAATAGCCTTTTTCTTATTGTAATTTGTAAGGGTAAGGTTTGTATTCTATCCTCCCCCCTCCCCCCTATCCGCAATAGCCTTTTTGAGGGCAGCAGGATAATGAAAATGATGATGATGATGAGGGTTATGTGGAACGTGTCATCATGTAACTTATGTGAAGTTAAGGGTGGGTCGATTCTTGAGTTCGTGGTGTAATTATGTTCATTGAAATGCGTCAAGCCGTCGACCATGGATCGTCTGCTTGCTTAAAATTTTAGAAGGTAAATGAGAGAAACATTGTGAGTTTGTGATTCTTCATTGTGTGATTTAGATTGTAAACTAGCTATGCAACTTGCTGCTTCTTGCTGTGAAGTCTTCCACTGCAGACTAGCGAAAGAATAGACATGGAGCAAATTTTTTTTTTTTTTTTTTGATCTACAAGTTCAATTGTGCTATATGGAGAGAATTATATGAACAAACTAGAATATATAATTAAAAATGTTGTTATGATTTATGAAACCATCATAATTAGCCTGTCGACCTTTTTATGCGATTAATATGGGTAAAAAAAGGGTCACTTGGCCTAATTAGTTGCAGTCTGCAAATAGATGAAGGCGACCTAAGTAAAGTGACACATTAGCATAAGTGCATAACATAGGCCTCTTAAGTCTTAACAGCCTTCAAATATAGGAGTAAGCATCAACTGACAATTCACCAATAATTCTTCATAGGTAACACAGTGATGTCTTAAACGCCTTGACCAAGCAAACATACATGAAGTCACCAACATAAGATCAAACTAGGAAAATACACACTAATGGACAGATTACAGAATACAGATTACACTGGGAAGGTAATTATTCCAACATTATACATTTAGCCCATTTAATTATACTCACATAATTAAGCTGGTTCTATAGCACCGGTCTGAACCTTAACATGCCTACAATATGAGTCACTGGTGTAATATGAACGGGCGGATTTAGAGGGTTGCATTGGGTAGCAAACTACCTCCATAATTTATAGAAACTGGTAGAAAATAGTGGAAGCGATTCTAATAAAATCGCTACTACGATCTTTCAATCTTGGATCTACCATTGTTGAGATGTATCATTTACCTACTTAGCTAGCACTATGTTGCTCGATAAACTACACCACCTCCACCTGATCAGTTCCACAAGCTATAGCCTTCAATATAAGTTTTGTAGATAAATCTTATGAAAACGAAATTTTGCCGAGTAACTCAACAAGCAATCAAGCATCCGTAGATAGTGCAAGGATACTATTTGGGAAACTGATTTTTACACTCCCCATTTTTATTTTTACACTCCCACTCACCTCTTCCATGTGAGAGCACAGATTCCTGTGCAGGAATCTACTCCTCTCACATGAGGAGTGTAAAAATCAAATGGGGGAGTGTAAAAATCATTGCCCTACTATTTGACATAGTTCAATCAAGGTTCCTTTGTCTAACTTCTGACTGAGCATACTGTCTACGTTGGCAGTAGCTTTAAGACAGAAATTTTTCCAAGGATACACATACACTAATTTTAATCAGTCTTGTACTGACATTTCAACTAATCTGCTTAACCCGTTGTCCAAAAAACAATTTCAACTAAACACGGCATAATACACTATGTAGACAATCATTAACAGAATATCAGGAGGATAGAATCAGGACTAGAATATTTGTATGCATTCATGTGATGAGGTAATGGCAACAGGCAAGAAGACGCTGCAGGTAAGACCTACACATCTTAAATTTTAATGCTACACATGCTTCTTAACATTAAATCTAATACTAGTGTATGAATATGACTGTATGAGAGACTATGCAGAGCAATTTGGGTCCAATACTCTAAATTTCAATAAACCTATTTCGAAAGGTTTTCTGGTACACGAGAAAGTTTACTTCAACACTCCACAATCCACACTAATTACTAGAATGTATATCCTTCTACAAAACTATATTGCCCAAAATTTTACGAATTGTCCATGCATATAATTTGACATGTTTAAACTGCCATTCAGCTACAACTAGTTCCACAGACTATACGCTACGAGCAACTGTCTTTCAAAGGATGGGCAAATCTAACAAGGGAAGCAATCACTCGAAAAAAGAAACCAGACAACATTCACACCATGAAGCAGCACTACTAACAAAATGCAGAAGGTAGACAGATTTCGTATGCCAAAGAATTGTATTGAAAAAATGAAGATTTTTCTACAATCTCTCTACAATCCCTACATCCTCTACTCTTATGTACACAGGATCCGCATTAGCTATAGACAGGTATGAACAAAACAGCAAGGGCCAAGAGAAGAATACAACAAAGGATAGGGAGCTAACAGAATGATACAACAAAATTCCAACAACAATAAAGGCGCATTAACAACCACCTTTGGAAACTAAATCCTATTACATAGCATTGAAACATCAAATCTCTAGAACAAGCCACCCGACTTTTAAGGTTCTCAAGCCATACGCATCATCATCAACAACATTCCTTGGTTTGACAGAAGTTTAACTATAACATAAAAACTCAAAATATAGCTAAGAACTAAACGATAGAGAATGAGGTCGATGAAGAGGACACCAAGCATATGCCTCCAACTCGGAAATCTCTGGATCACGTTCATCTTCCAGGAAAGCCCCAGTCCAGCTTCAGTCTTCAAGCCGTCAAAAGCTACTAACAAATAGAAATCATCGGAAAAAATTACATCGTAGTGCTCAAAATATATATGCAAGATCAAATAAAAGTTTACAATGACAAGTCGATGTATGAAGAACAGTAGAGTGAAGTTGAAGATAGTATATCAGAATACTAGTTCACAGCTCGACAAACAAAACAATACTAGCATATACTAGAAACATTTATTCAAGCAACAAATTCATAACTAAAAGAATACACCACGTAGATTACCACTTCAGTGGAATTAGCAAAGAATATAAGCAGCTGCAGAAGAAACATTCTCAGAACAAGGTAATAAGAGAATAGTTGTCGTCTAATGTAGAACTCCCCACAGTAGAAAACCTATCTATCAACTATATAGGATTGATCCAGTCGCAAATCTTAATTGAGAGCAGCAGAACACAATCATCACTTCAACCATTCCTCTACTCTCTTCCTGTAACTTACAGCCACCTGGTATCCCCCCCCCCCCACC